>JBAMJV010000906.1:0-218278 GCA_037951105.1 Echinarachnius parma | reverse complement strand
GAGCAAGCTTGAAAATTTTAACCTATTTCACAGCGGAAAATTGCCATTTATTTCAATTACTGTATGGCTATATTCGTTTTATTACTTATGATATGCGTTATGAAGGGTTAATATAATCACCCGACGTTGTGAAATATTATGTATGCGAGCGGAGCGGAGCGAGCTTGAAAAATATAGCAATTTCACAGCGGAAAATCCCAAAATCCCGGAGAAAATGAGGAGAAAAGAGGGGAAAGGAATAATGAAAAAAGGACCCGCATGTGTAAGGATTTTTTGTAATGAAAAGGGGACCCATAAAGGATCTTTCTTGAAAAAGTCACCCTTCCAGCGGGCACATCCCCGTATACCCAATATACGTGAGTACCCCCCACCTCCCCCCCCCCCCCCCGGGTGTTTGATAGCAGAACATTTTCAGAATCGCCGGTGTCAATTCATAAAAAAGACAGTATAAAATGAAAGCATACCTATCAAATATAAGCTTGGGCTATTTGTTATGGATCATGTAACTTCCGTGTCCATTCGTTTCTCACAAATGTGATTTTTTGCTCACTTTCTTGTCGGCTGTCAGTTCATATCGCGATCTCTTTTTCAAGCAACACATCGCTTGGTGGATTGGATAGAATATTTGGCTTGTTTCTTGCAGAATTATAGCACAGAATAGCCAATATACCAAGTATACAAAATATACGGAATTGACCGGTCTCGAGCTGGACTCGGCCCGAGTCATCGAGTCAACGACCTTCGAGTCCGAGTCCGAGGCCGAGTCCAGGAGTCCCGAGTCCGAGTCCGAGGCCGAGGCCGCAATGCCGGCCTCGAGTCCGGTCTCGAGACCAAGACCGGCCTCGAGTCATACAACACTGATAATTATATTGTTGTTGTATGAATAATATAGCGATATAACATAGGACTATTTGGAATGTTTTGTACATATCACTTTCTTGTGAAATACACATTATACATACAGATAACGAACTTAATTTATGAATATGGTTTGAAGTTTGAAGTGCCAATTGTTTGTAATCTCTCATATTATACATATCTTACGGCCTAGCAATATATCTTAATTTTGTTGGTAAGAATTCTATAGCGATATAACATACTAAGATTATTTAAAAGTGTTTTGTACATATCATTTTCTTGTGAAATACACATTGTAACATTACTTACCGATAATGAACTTTATTTATAATATGGGTTTGAAGTTTGAAGTGCCAATCTCGTTGTAATTTCTCATATTATACATATCTTACGGGCCTAGCATATATTTTAAGTTTGTTGGTAAAAATTATATAGCGATATTAACCAGATAACATAGGAATATACATATCATCTTCTTGTGAAATAGACATTGTACATTTTACAGATTACCTCCTGAGAATTAAAGGCTACTTCTGCCATAAAAAATCATAGTGAGTATCGGTACTAACAGGGCTTAATTCCAAAAGGCGCTAAATCCACATTTCCAACTTTGAAGTAAGGCAAGTTTCTTTGGGGTCTTTCCAAAAGGTGACCCCCCGATTTAGGTCACCCCTGACACCCCTATTCTGACATCCTTTTTTCCCATTCACTTTGTACACGGATTGTCCCTTTCCCCCGCTTTTTTTTTCATGAGACAGTCTCTGTAAATGGTTCTTTTGCTTGTTAATATTCATTAGCTCGATATGTATTAGTTCACTTTATCATTTACATGTACAGTGAATTAAGTTCGCATAAATCGATGTTTTGAACATTTTAATGTCTAGTTAACAGTTGATCGTGGAGGGGGGGGGGGGATTCCACCCCACGCAAACAAACAAAGCAATACATATGCATTTTCGAAAGCGTGTACAATTCGACCGGTAAAATGCTCTCACATTGTAATCTAGATTATCGTATATACGTACTCTTATTAGTGAATAACCCACATTTCTAAAATGGCTTAATTGTAACAAATTGATTAAAACGAATTATGTCACATCAAACGTGGGTTCTAGGGTTTGTAAAATGTTAAAAACCCTAGAGTAACCGTGGATTATCAACAATGAATTATTCATAAATTTCTCCTCTTTACAACGACAATAATAATTAAGATGTCACTATAGATAATAGTTCAAAATGGAATGTCCACTTTCAGAACACTATATCCGTGAATTCAAAACTTGTATGACTATTACGTAAACTTAAAGAAATATTACCATTATCATCTCTCAGTTTATTGTATAAGTATTTTATACACTTAAGATTGTCATATTGTAATATAGCTTAGGGAAGTAGAAGTAGTATATAAAAAAGAAAATCGTTTCCTTGTTAAGTTTGCACAAGAAAGCAATGCGAATCATGATGTACCGATTCTTCATATGTTGCTCATTCCAATCCATTCTTTTATAAGCTTGGTGTTTTGAAATGTTAATATATTACTTTTATACAAACTGCAATATATCATGTATAAATTTAACGCTTATTTACTTCAAGGCTTATATTTTAGATGTATGTTCCTATGTTATGACCAAGTGCATAAGTACAATAATAGAAATTCTGCGAACTTTCACTTGGTCAATCCCAAATCGCTGAACGATCAATTAGGCATAGTGGTTGCGATAAGTGGCACTCCATTGATAAATGTATTTCTCAAACTTTAGAATTAAAGGGATAGTTGAGTTCTGGTAAAAAGTTGAGTTCAGAGTACAGTTTTGGTCAAAATTAATTTTAGTAATAAAAACCTGCACCATTACATTACAAACTGATAGTTATAACTCAACCATTCTTTAAAGGAATACAAAATTACAAATGAATAAGTAAAAAGACTGTTACAAAATATTGTGCATGTGCTGTTTTGTTGAAATAGTGATTACATAGAGAGATAAATAAAAACTATTTAAAAAACAATTTGTACATTCTTGAAAAGAGGAAGCATTACAAAAAAAAAATTAACGGCTGGCTCAAAATTATCGAATAATTGTGGGGCACCACAATAATTACAAATGGTTATGTTTATGGATATTTCGGCCATTTCTGAACCGAATGGATCAAACAAAGTTTATTCTGTCATTAAAATTGTATGCTCTTACGAATTTAACACTCAATGTTTCATTATCTCAAAAAAAGAGAAAAATTGTGTGGCGCGCTCCATACCAAAACTCAACTTAGTTTGGGTAGAGAGGGCGCTGCACATCACAATTTTTCTTGTGAGGTAATGAAAAACTGAGTGTCGAATTTGCGAGAACATGCAATTTTAATGGCAGAATAAACTTTATTTGGTCAAAACCGGCCCAGAAACCGCTGAAATATCAATAAATATATCGGACCTTATAATTATTTGGGGCCCAAATAATAAGATGGATTTTTCAAAATAAATAAAAAATGCTTGCACTTTTTCAAAAATGTTCAAAAGCGTTTTTTAAATAGTTGTTGATGATCTCTCTATTTAATCAGTATTTCAATAAAACATCACAGGCATAATTTTGTATGAAAAATGTTTTGAGTTTTAATGGCTCTTTTTTAATGATAACGGGCTTTTTACTTAGTCGTTTGTAATTTTGTATACCTTTCGAGCATGGTGGAGTTAAAACTATTAGTTTTATAATCTTACTGTCCATATTTGGTTACTAAAGTTGAGCCTTACCAAAACTGTACTACCCCTTTAAGATTAAAAGGACTTTGTTAAAATTATATGCTCCCAAATGAAAAGCTGCAACAGTTGGTATTGTGACGCTTTTTAATGGCCTTTTATGATGTGCTTTTTAAATCGACATGTTAAGAGTGTGGGATCGGGGTGGCAGGGGTATTTAGTTTAATGTAACTGTAATCATAAACAAATGGAATATTGTTGCGTTTACGTTACATAACCATAACAGGGTCCTTACTGACAAGCGCTTACGCCTTTAAAGGGCCATAACCATTCCCGACTTGACTTGTATAAATTGTTATATTATTGCTGTATATATTTTTGTGTTTTTAATGGTTTAATAAATCAAATCAAATCGAATCAAATCAAATACAGAGACAGAATCATATGAATTTTTCTAAATAAAGCAGGATTTGACAGTGAAAATCATTAACACAAACCAATTACGCTTAGTATTTGAGAACAAATCCAAGCTTTATTTCGATTATAATAAAATGTAATCTATGTTTCCCAAACCTTCAAAGGAAATCAATATAACTCCGTGAAAAGGCGGTGTCAAGTCCTTATCTTTTCAGGCAAGCTCTAAAATGATATTGCCCTTCATACCAGACAATAATCTCGCAACTGAATGTTGACTTGCAGCAGATGGACAAGGTCTTTAAGTTGTGATGGAACAAATATTTCGAGAAAATTAAGAACGTTTGCGGCAATTTTGTGTACACAGCCCTTTGCAAATCGTCCACGGAGAAATACATGTTTTGTCAAAATTTACTCTGGTGGTATCAAAGGGTTGTATTTCAAATTAACAGTTACAACCTTTGTAAGCTGGTTCCAGAAGTATTCATGCCCCCTGACATCTTCGGGCCATCTCATGTACGGTCTGCGATCGCTAAGATACAGACGAACCAGGTACGGGATCTCGTCCTCTGGAATATCTTCTAGAAAGATGACGACTGTATTTTCTGTTAGCTCGTCATGCACGTGGTCCATGGCGGTGCGGAACTTGATGAGAAACCAGTTGTCCTGGACAGCGCTTCTACTGAGGAGCAGAATGGTCTTGAAGCTATGCTCCACGGCGTAGTGAACTGCCTCCAGGTAGTGCATACCAAGGGTGAGGTCCTCATCACCGAAGGAATACCTGTCGTAATCAGGAAGACCTTCTTCTAGGGTCGGTCGCAGGTGATCTCTGGCCCATATCTCGTCTTCTTCAGTAAACATGATGTTCAGATCAAAGATAAACTCGTCGTGTTCTCGCGCGTCTTGCATTTCCCTGTAACCGATGATTGCCAGTTTCAGCAGGAATAGTTTGTACTTAATCAACCATCTGTTATGGAATGCCAGCATCAGACCAATAAGCAAGGCGAGAGCAGCGAAAGGGAGAGTGGACATGAGTACAATATTTGGAGAGCAATATATACTCGGATCAAACTCCAACAAAAGCTTTCCTCGCAATTGGCTCAAGGAATCGACCGAGCAAAGGGTTTCATTTTGGTGTAGAAACATTCCAGACACGTTGGCGAGGTGGTGCAGCCAGTCATAGTTGCACTGACAAGCAAACGGGTTTCCAGAAACATCGATGTAATCCAGATTGTTATTCATCAAAGTGTTCCAGGTGCTGCGATTGAATGCGACCAACAGATTATTTGACATTCTCAAATTTTTAAGAAGTGGGACGTTTTCCATGGCTCCTTCCTGAACAAACATAATGGTATTATCATTCATGCTTAGTGTCTCCAGAATCGGCAAGTACTTAAGTGCATTGGTCGATATAAGGAGCAAACTATTCCCGTTTAAGTCTAAATAAACGAGAGAGAGCAGTCCCTGAAAAATGTGTCCAGTGAGACGCGAAATTTTGCAGTTGTCCATCATCAAGAAAGCAAGCAATGCATTGTCCTCAAAAACCCTATCTGGCAAATTTGCCAGAGGGTTCCTGCTCAAATGCAGTTCCCGCAGATTAATTAATCCTTGGAACAAAGATTTACTAAAATACGAATCCCAAAGACGCCTTCCGTTGAGTTCCGTGTGACTGACGTCTATGAATTCTAGCTTTATTGTGTTGTTAAACGTTTGGCCTGGTATAAAAGGATATAATGTTGTATCAGGTATGAGGTCAGCAAAATAAAATTTTGAAATACCAGACGACAATCCAAGATTCGTTATCTCCGTTCCTGTAACATCAATTATTTCAAGGCTCTCCAACCTGTCATACGGATATAAGTCCAACACAAACAGTTCCCTATTATGGCTAAGATTCAAGGCCCTTAAATTGCTAAGGCCAAGTAGCTGATTACCATAAAGCATCGATATTTTATTTTCCGACAGATCCAGATCTTTCATATTACTTTCCCAAATAGTATTATGTGGATTAATGTGCATTATTTGGTTATCACTCAATTGCAATGTTCGTAGAAGAAACATTCCTAGGAAATATTCTGGTTCGATTTCTTTGATAAAATTACCGGTTAACCTCAACTCTATACAGCTTAAACCAATGAAGACATTTTTATAGAGCGACAGATCCCCGCTTTTGTCGATGGTTAGCGTGTTCAATGGGTGATAACGTAAAGGTCTGAATACACCAACCGGAATGCCACCACGGAACCCCATTTGTGTAAGAATGAGCCTGCTTATAGTTGACCTTGCAACACCAATTGTGAGGTTTAAAAACATCGATGCAGTTGGAGCGAATTGAATCCCTAACCCAAGTTCTTTCACATGCAATGCTGCTATTGCGTCTTCCGAAATGCGGCCTATCGGGTTCAATGCCAGAACGATGAGGTCGGCTGGACAAGCGAACATGAATCTATCTGGAGTCAGTTCTTGGAACTTGTTATCTTGGAGCATTACTTGATCCAGTCGATCTGTCTTACAACGAGACACATTCAAGGAGCTTAGATGGTTTGCCGATAAATCAAGATGTTTCAAATGTGGAAACCAGTCCATTAAATCGTTTGGCAGATCTGGCAGGTGACATGTATTCATACCTAAAAAAACGAGTGATTCAAGGGGTTGAAATGGGACACTGTCTGGTATTACCAATTCTAAATTTACTGACAGATCCAAGGACTCCAGATGCTTTAGAGGCTGGAAAGCTGCAACCTGAATTGTTTTAAGCTGGTTGAATTTCAGATCCAAAATTACCAGATTTGAATAGGGTTCAAACGAAGTGTTCAACAAAACGGTGATCTCATTCGTTGTCAAATATAACTTCATGGCACTTTGGGGTAAATCGCTTGGAACAGCTCTCAGTTGCCTGCCTTCGCACATTACAGAACTATCATCCTGGTCCCACTGACATGCTGTTCGGGTGAAGCTACCTTTCTGTGCATTGAGCTTATTCAACCAACCAGAGAAGACTTCTTTGCCGCCAGTGGTGGAGATGTAATTAGCCCCTTCCACTCCACACATCGCCAAGATGAGAAGAATGCAAACATGTCTGTATGACATTCCCATGGTTTTATCGGCACTCGATGTGAAGCTGAGAATTGAAGAAAAAAAAATAACTTAAACCAGACAGAATAATAAAACACATACTTATACAAATGATAATTGTGAAGATAATGACAATAGTAATCTATGATATTTGAAAAAAATCATGATAACATGATATATTAAACGAGTAAATATGACAGACTGATAATGGCTTGTTTTGAAGAGATGTGTTCCAAATTTAGTTTTGTGTAATTTTAGTCTGGATTCAAGATATGCCACTTGTACGAGTTCGAGTACGAATGGTTTACAATTAGAAAAGTAATAACTTCACAAATTGATTATGAAGTGTTTTACGATTTACATTTTAAATGTAGCATTTAAAGTGTTTGATCTTAATTGTTGATGGAATCAATCAAAAGACAAAAAAACAACACTATGTGTGATTTATTTTTTTCCAGCTCATCAAAGTATTCATCTTTAATACAGAGCTGAAAATGTAATGTCTTAAATACATTTTCGTTGATAACGTTTATACCATTATTTGATAGAATCGAAAAAACGAACTTAGAACTCAGTGATAACAAGTATAAGTTACTCACCCCACAAAGTGAACGGACGTACCACCAATGCAGTCAAAATAAAATAATTGTTTGGATGTGATTTGACTTTCCGTGCTATCACAGTCATTACAAAAAGCGAAATGAACAAATTATCTACTCGTTGATATCTTGAGGAACTGTCCAAATACAAAGGCACACCCTAATCACGTGACCAATGTAGAAACACACATTATGAAACCTTGTAATATTGTTTGCTACTGTAATTGAATTATTACAGTCGTTAATCATTAACACAATGACGAAAGCAGAATTAAAAAGAAATTTGAATAATGAAAGTAAGCCTTCAACATTTATCATTCGTTTCAAGTAGTTTTGAATGTCAAAGATAATTTATATAACTACAGAAAGGAGAAATTCTTGACGAATTAAAATATTTGTCTAAAGTGAACAATGAATGGACGTCATACCGGTGTAGTCAACACAAAATAATGTTCGTATATTGATACAGCAGCTTTCGTGAATCCTTGCTATCAGAATCCTTGCAATATGTAATATGAGTTTTCTATTAACGAATTGATATCTACAGAAACATATCAAGCCCTACCTATCACAACCTACCAATAAAACATACATTAATCATTCTCCTTACCATGAACGTACCCAGGACTTTTTCAAGGGGGATATTTAAGCTTCATTCAATAGGATATTTAGGGTGTGTTTGAATAATTAACACAGTAATTTCTTTTCGCTAAAGGGGGTTGTTGTACGCCCAAACACCCCTTTGGTACGCTTCTTACTAATATATCTGACACAGTGGCTGCACTTTAAAGGGATCGTTGAGTTTTGGTATACAGAGTACAGTTTGGGTAAAACTAAATTTTATTAACCAAAACTTGCACCATTACATTGCAAAATAATAGTTATAACTCCACCATGCTCGAAAAGTTTAACAAATTCCAAACGACTAAGTAAAAACCCTGTTCTCATCCAAAAAGAGCCGTTTAAACTCTAGAGGTCGCTCTCTACAAACTCATTGGTTCCAACCATCTTTATAACAAATTGTGCATGTGATGTTTTGTTAAAATAATGATTAAATGGAGAGATCATTCACAACTATCCAAAAACATATTTCGTACATTTGTTTAAATGTGTAAGCATTTTTTTCAACGGCTGGTTCAAAAGTTTTAATAATTGTGGGGCCCCATAATAACAAATGTTGATCTGATGGATATTTCAGCCGCCTCTGAACCAAATAAAGTTTATTATGTCATTAAAGTTGTATGCTCTTTCAAATTTACACTCAGTTTTGTCATTACCTAAACTAAACAAATTACTTCATGCAGTGCCCTCTATATACCAAAACTCAACTCAACTCAACGTTTGCAAATCAAAAGCACACTGATGAAACAGAATCGAAATTAAACTTGACAAGTGAACGAAGGCCTACAATATTTCATCCTTCAGGTAGACATTGATTGTTTTTAATGTCAGCGATATGTTTTGTTTTACTACAGAGGTGCATACAATTTAGATGTTAAACCATTAATATCAGTAATACACAGATTGTAAGTAATATACATGCGGAACGAGCATGAGAAGATCAGTCATTATGAATCTGCAATATTTAATTACATATATATCATCTGACTTAGTCAAATACGCGTCGTTGATTGGCTAAACACGGTCACATGATTGGGGTGTCATTTTTGTATGACACCATGGCTAGAGAGGTACGACACCCGCCCGCGATTCAATTAACATTACACAAAATGTACACATACGTATACCGTTACGGCATAGGCGTACCCAGGGTGGGGGGGGGGGGTTGAACCCCCCCCCCCCCTTTTCAAATTTTAGTCGGTCTCGAGACTACTTTTAAGCGTCTAAAACCTGGTCTCGACCGACTAAAACCCGGACCCGGTCTCGGTCCCAACATTTTTCGAAGATCTCCGGTATCGGGCTCGAACATTTTTAAAGTACTTGGTCTCGGCTTCAAAAACATTTTTTTACGGACACCCCCCCCCCCCCCCCCCCCCCCACACTGAGAGGGGTTTTCAACTTTGAAGGTACTTGGTCTCGGTCTCGAAAATTTAGAAGGTACTTGGTCTCGGCTTGGAATATTTTACAAAATAACCTCCCCCCTTTAAAAAATCCTGGGTACGCCACTGCGTTACCAGTATAACCGCTACGCGTGCTATAATGAGGCTGTGTGCATTTTTGTATTCAGATCTACCGTAGAGGTCGCATGCATTGCGCCCTGCTTGCAACTCGCTCGGTGGATACGATCAACAACAAGATTTGACAGCATCTCTTGTGGTCCTCTGTAGGTAGCCAGCTGTACACTCAAGATAACAAATTGACTCAATAAGATAATCTTGACATTATCACCTTTCGTTTGATACCAATTTTGCTATATTTTGTTTAATTTTTGACATGTTTTTTGTCATCAATAAAAAGGGAATTTTTTCGTCCTTACGATAGAGGTTTTGGACATAGTCTTCTTCTTTGCTAGTTCCTGACTGGATTAAAAAATGTTTCAGCTAGATTTTGCAAGATATGAGCCGTTGATTATCTGGTTGATCGTATAATGTAAAAAATGGTAGATACCTGTGCGATTTCGGTGAATAAATGGCAACAGAAAGCGGCTGAAATCTCACTAAATAGCGATGTTTTACCGGAAGTTGCGAGGAACTTGACTCGAATAACCATGGTTACCGTGGTTTAGCCGGGAAGGTTGTTTTACTTGCTCAGTCCCATATGCTCAAATTCGTGATAACAACATACACAATAATACGTATGTGGGGCAATTTAAAGCCGTTTATTCCGGGGGATACGCACCCCAAAGTAAAATCAGGTGCGTGCACAAGCTATAGAAAGTGACCAGGTACAATAGTTGTGTTGTAGCTTAGCAACTAGGGTAGTGTGAGCCTTTGTTCTATGGATCATTGCACCGTGTGAATTCGCAAGTCAATGCATTGCCATTAAAGTATATTGCAGTATTAGTATATCCCCTAATGAAGTGTAAATAAATGTTGTGAAATTTTTTGCTATAATCTTGGAAACATTTTAAAATTTGGTCTTTATACATTACTGATGAGAAAAAGTTATGTTTCCATTTTTTATTTTTGGTCCCAGGGTGCATTTTGGCGATTTTAAAGATAATTAGCTAATTTGCATATTTGTGAAATAAGGTCAGGGGTCATTTTCTATCTAGGAATAGTAGAGTATTGTATTCTAGGGTATTTTGGGGCAAGGATTCATTTCCGGTGCTCGTTTGTAAGTGATGTATGGGAAACACTCTGAAATCCAAGATGGCTGCCCCTAATTTGCATATTTATGAATATTATTGATTTTCAGTGGCTACAGCCCCTAATAAGCAGTCATTCCGGATTATTATTTGTCAGTTATGTTCTAAGTATGCATTTAAGATATCAGAGATGAGTTGCCATCGTGGCAACCTCTAGCAATGCATATTATTTGCATAATTATGTATTTTACCTAATTTGCATATTCCCCAAAATCGAGTATATTGGGAACCCGGCAAGTAAAAAAGACAAGTAATACCACTTTTCCAAGGTTTTGGGGGGCAGCAGATCTATTTTTGATACTTATTTACCTGTATCACCATGGCATCCATCTCAAATCCAAGATGACTGCTCCCTAAATTACACATGTTATGATACACGACTATATTATTTCGGTTATATTAGATTGATATTATAATGTTTTGACTTTTAATTATTGGAATGAGCAACTAGAATATTTGAATCACAATGTAGTTGTTTGCTTACAGTAAGCAAATCATACTTTTATAAATTAAATGCCGTTTAAGTAGCAAATAGCATTATTTACTTTAAAATGACAATTGCGGCCATCTTGAATTTATGTGGGTTGCCGAGGTGATACAGGTAAATAAGTATCATGAATGGATTCGTTGCCCCCTAAAACCTTGGAAAAGTGGTATTACTTGTCTTTTTTACTTGCCGGGTTCCCAATATACTCGATTTGGGGGAATATGCAAATTAGGTAAAATACATATTTATGCAAATAATATGCATTGCTAGAGGTTGCCATGATGGTAACTCATCTTTGATATATTAAATACATACTTAGAACATAACTGACAAATAATAATCCGGAATTATTGCTTATTAGGGGCTGTAGCCACTGAAAATCAATAATATTCATAAATATGCAAATTAGGGGAAGCCATCTTTGATTTCAGAGTGTTTCCCATACAGCACTTACAAACGAGCACCGGAAATGGAATCCTTGCCTCAAAATACCCTAGAATACTAGTTTTTTATCAATATTGTACTATTCCTAGATAGAAAATGACCCCTGACCTTATTTCACAAATATGCAAATTAGCTAATTATCTTTAAAATCGCCAAAATGCACCCTGGGACCAAAAATAAAAAATGGAAACATCACTTTTTCTCATTAGTAATGTATTTAGACCAAATTAAAAACTGTTTCCAAGATTATAGCAAAAAAAATTGCTGCTTTACATAACCTGATAGACTATATATTGAACAATCGACGCAGAGCGAGAGATAGCATCCCCCGGTTGATTTCGATTTCGAAATGATCGCAAATCGACCATGTCAATTATTTTGCTAGTTCCTGACCGGATTAAAAAACAACATTTACAGAACGTATGATATTCTGCTAGAACAATATCTACGAAAGGTGGTAAGTAATTAATATATTGGATACACGCAGAATGAAAAGGTTTTTTTAATGAAAGAAATTACTCTTCAAACTTCTTTTTCTTCACAAGTTTTTATTCGTATTTTTACACATTTTAAAACATCAATTTCTACTAGTTGAATACCATATTACAATTCTTATAGTTTAACCTTAACATTTATGGCAAATTCATGGTCGGAAAATTAATACTGAGCACACAGGGAGAAGGAGAACTGAGCCATGTCGTAGCTCATAATATGCAAGCGGCGCAAAAATTCATGCATACGACTTGAATACATACAAGCGATTCACAACGCGGTGCATTCTTACTGGTTACGGTACCATATCGTACCGCTATACCGTACCATGCAATAATCATTCTTCTCGCAGGCACCAAATTCAAACGAAAATCAGCGATTTCCAGTACAATTTGATCAGAAAATTACCCGATTAACATAATCGAAGGAATCAACCGGGCAATCAACACATTCCGATACAAATGCAGTGATCGGAACATGTTGAGATATTAGTGCGGAGAGAGGCATATTACGTACGAAAATCGACTATATATTGTGCACAGTGTGTTGTGTTGTGTTGCGTGATGTGTGTGTGTGTGTGTGTGTGTGCGTGCGTGCGTGCGTGCGTGCGTGCGTGCGTGTGTGTGCGTGCGTGCGTATGTGCTCTGTGTGAATGTTCGTATGTGTTTCTTTTAATAACAAGACGGTTTTAGTGTAATCAACGTCAAAAACAAAATAGATTCTTGTTTGTGTGCAATTATGTTTGTGTGTAATTATGTTTGTGTGTGTGGGTGTTCGTGTGGTTTGATCGGATTGAGGAATTATTTTTAAAAAATTATAAAAAAAAAAATTAAAATGTATTTGGAGGAAAAACGAATATGTCAGTGGATTAACGAACAATCGGAATAACAACCATTAGAACAAACAGACACGTGACCACAGAATCACACACTAATACGCACACACGTGTAGGTTACGAGTTGGAGGTCTTTAAACCCTATCTACTCGTATTTTAAACAGATCTCATAGTTGATAAACGATGAATGATATATCTCATATCAAAATTTGAGTCGTCAATTGCACTCGATTTTCATAAGATCAGTATACTTTTCGTTTCAAGTCGTCATCTCAAGAGGTCTACGGGAAGTTCGAGAACCATGGTGTTGTTAAACCCTATCGGGAAGCTCATTATACGAGCGGTAGTTCTGGTACAAAACGAGTATTGTAATTATTGATAATATCATAAATGCTTAGAGGGGTGATGGATGGATATGAAGTCCGTAGTCTCGAAAACTCAAGCCGATCAATTTATATTGTATGTTGAATAATAGCTTTTGGGTTAAAAATGGTGGCCATGTTGGGTTTTAAATTGTAGCCACCCTGGATTAAAGGGATCTAGTAACTTTGTTGACATGTGCAAAAAGTGATGAATGGTTGATGCAATGTATATTGTTGTTATCTCATATGTCCACAAGGTATTGTGTGAAAATTTCAAGTCAAATGGGCATTGTATGGCTAAGTAATGAGCGAAAATGCAAAGTGATATTCAGTAAATCACTGCACTCACTTTGTACACAGAAGAAAAACTCGCCCGGAGTTTTTCTTATCTGAATACTTCAATCATACATATCTTTGTAACGAAAGGGAAATTTGAAGAACCGAAACCTGTCCCGTGATTTTATTGTTAATACGAATACAACAAGGTATAAGGGAACCGCTAGAATTAGAATTTTATTTTGAGGATTTTGACAATGTTACTAAGTCCCTTTAAGGTACCTAAATTACTCAAAACCTCTATTATAGATATCTAAATCAATTCCTTTTTGGATTAAAACAAATTGTATATGTTTAGACACTAAATTCATGTTTCTAGCTGGACTGGAAACCAGTTATGGGAAAACCTTAAGAAATGACAACCATTTTGGATTTTAAATGGCAGCCATTTTGGGCTCAAAATTGTGGCCATCCTGGATTAAGTTACTTAAATCACTTAAAACCTTTAATATAGATATCTAAATCAATTCCTTTTGCATTAAGACATGTGTTTAGACACTAAATTCATGTTTCTAGCTTGACTGGAGCCAAAGTTATGGGAAAACCTGAAAAATGGCGGCCATCTTGGATTCTGGAAAACGCACAAGGGGGATTTTCGGGGACTTTTAGTATGTTATTCTACACATTTTTCTGAACCTATCCTGAAAAATTCAGCTTGTTATGAAAAATGTCCAGGTTTTAGCTAAAATTCTTGGATGTCCACAGGAGGCGGCCATTTCTTCAACTATACTCGCGGTGAAATTACGTGTCAGGCGGAGCATATCGTAAACAAAAATGAGATGATTTTGCCTAAATAAGCCAATTTTGTCTCAATAAATAAAGCATTTGAAAAAATATTAATGTATTTTTGTTTTTCAAATCGGGAGAAGGGGATGGCGGGGGAGGTGCTGCAACAAAAGCCTTATAGACTAGATGCCCCCTCCCCTCCCCACAGGTCGTACCTGTATGATTATGTGACTATTCACACACCATGACCATTAACAGGCATTTTATGGTTTTAATTAATTCGTGGGGCACGCGCTTCCATGTACTTCATGTAGCTACGCCACTGGAACGAACGAAAAGGGGTATCATCACTACGTTAACGAACAAAATACTAGGGTAAGGCTTCTTGGCACTAGATAATCAATGATACCCTGGAATAAAAACCAGGGATACTATATTACATAGGCACACAAATATAGGTTTTCCCGCCCAATTTCGTCAAAACAGCACTCAAATGGTCATTAACAGCACGCAATTTAGAACGAACTTGAATGAAGATCAGGATCGTGTTTCAATTAGCAAATTATTTCATTCAATTTGATTTTTGGACTGTGCTATTGCCAACTTGTGTCAAACCGAATTGAAATAACACCATTCAACTTAGAAAAATCGTGTGAGGAGCATTCGATTTCGTCTATAAAGGTCAAATGTAGGCGTTTATACATTCTATTTCGTCTTAGGGCGAACATCTTTGGAATGTGCGCAATCCTATTCATTAATTTAGTTCTGATCGTTCTTATTTGAATGCTAGATGTGCTAAGAAGGACGCCTGAAAACGAAATAGAAAACCCAAATCGGTCCGAAATCTAAGGTCAAGCGAACTGGCACGAATTTGAATGACGGATGTGTATTGCCAAATTGTTTGACATTCTAACCAATTTGAATACGTTGTCGTTGCAAACTGAATGCAATTTGACGAAGATGAATGTTCTGGAGTTTAAAATTGAACAGTGTAATCAGCAGGTTTACAAAAACCACTCGAACTTGAATGACATATAATGAATATGCCCGCTATTTTGACGAATTTGGGCGGGAAAACCTATACTATATTGTACTTCAAACAAGATTTGGAAACCAGCCAAAGTGTTTTAATAATAACAAAAACAAAATATTTAGAAGAGAATACGACATATATATTTGTTTTAGTTGTATACAGTGGCGTAGCGACGGGGGGGGGGGGGGCACGTGCCCCCCCCCCCCACCCCCCCAATAATTTGGAAAAACAATAGAAAACATAAGGGGATGCATTTTTTGAAAAAAACAAAGAAATACATAAGGTGTGCCCCCCCCCCCATAATTGTGCGTGCCCCCCCCCCCCCCCCGCCCCCAATCAGTCCGACCACGCTACGCCACTGGTTGTATATCATATTATTTTTCCTGGTCCCAAGACCCGATCGATGCAGATGTATAATTTACGCCTCAATTAAAATTAATGTTGTCTATAAAAATCTTGCGATTTCGAAATCTTGCCATTCTGGCGATCTGAAACGCACCGCAGTGTCACACACTCAGTTCAGCTCTCTTCAGCTCAAACCAACTTCGATCGCATCAACATTGTCATTCAACGGAGACGAAGGTGAGATTCATAAATAGTATTTATTTTAAAACAGGAGATGTTATTCATCTCGGATTAAATTATAATGCAGAAGTTAATCCCTATGTCTCGCGAAGTAAACGATCAGAAATCGTATATATACGACGTTTCGGGCGCATCTGCAACCCTAGACCAAGAAATCAGTCTATATTCCGACTGTTGTTCTACTGACCGCTCCATTCAGAGTCTAGGGTCAGATTTATTAAAGAAACCCCCAGACAGAGTTGGTTTTTCTGACTACTGCATGCTACCCTTCCAATTATGTAGCACCTGGCGAAGGGCAGTAGATATTGCGCCCGACACGGCGTTTTCCAATCGTTTACTCCGCAAGACAAGTGATAACTTCTGCATGATTGATTATTTTCTTTCACCATTTAATATCCAAATGGTAGGCCGTTTTTTTTCTTGTAATAAAACAAAATTAAAAGCAAAAGTTCAAATATTTGCAACTTTAAACAAAAATTTGCACCAAGAACATGAAATTTCATTGCTAATAGGAAATATTGAGGATTTTAAACTAAACAGTTATGTCATGTCATAAATACTATTAAAACATTTCCGGCCAATCACTACAGCAATTGACAATTTTCCATAATTTTATGTTCAACTTCGATTATTGTAAAGCTGAGATAATGGATGCCTTTTCGAATCACTGTTACTAGTATATTTATATCGTTGCTGAAGTTAACAGAAAAATTCGGTTTGCTAGAATTAAAAACGATTAAAAACACCAAAACAAACATTTACAAAGGAAACAAGACCAAATAACCGATGCGTATGTTTTGTATATACAAATCAGACACGTAAATGCTGACAAAAACAAATTATTCTGTCAAAAGTTAATTGTCATGCTATTTATTTCAACACCCCAAATCTGATTTTACATAATATAGATGTAAACTGTCGGAGGAGGGGACATCATGGAATATTCCTCTCCGAGGGATTTGAAATGATATTGAGGGAAGATTATAAGTCTTGAGACGTAGTCGAGGGACTTATAAGTGTTCTCGAAATATTTTAAATCCCGAGGAAATATTCCATGATGTGCCCGACAACAAAGTTAACATCGGTTACGTTATATGACTTATTTTATGCACAAAAGTTACACATCTAAATACTTTTAGCCTCGGAGCTCGATAAGAAACTAAAGTCTGTGTGACGTCATGGTTGCACTTTGGTTGCACGTATTTTAGCGCGAATACAGGCAAAGCTTCATAACAAATTATTTCCAACGTGGAACATAAGCCTTGCAATCGATAGCATCGCTATAATTTGTTTCAAAAGGTTAACACGTACATCTTCTGTATTCGCGGCTCCGAGGGGTGAAACATTTCTCTCTTCCTTGGAAAATACTGGATTAAGCTCAACTCACGTGATTGTGATTCGTATTTGACTATGTTATATATAATGTAATAAGATGTATTATTTCAAACATAGGGAAACTGACCAGAAATATATAATTTCTATGAAATAGAGCAAATAAAGTTGGGCTTCCCCAGATTCTAACCGGAGACCTCCTGATTGCTAGACCGGTGCTCCACCAGCTGAGTTATACAGAAAGTCCTTGGGTTGGTGTCTGTTCCCGAAACCCCTTAGTTTCAATGCTCTTGAAAGTCTGGAGATTAAAGGGATAGTTAAGTTCTGGTATAGAGGGCGCTACTCAAAATAATTTTTTCGTGAGATAATGAAAATAATGAAAAAAAGAGCATACAATTTTAATGACAGAATGAACTTTATTTGATCAAAATCGGTTCAGAAATGGATGAAATATCCATAAACATAACCATTCATAATAAATGTGGGGCCCCACAATTATTGGACAATTTTGAATCAGCCGTTACAAAAATTTTAAAATGCTTCCTCTTTTCAAAAATGGTTTTTAAATAGTTGTTGATAATCTCTCTATCTAATCACTATTCCACATAACACCGCATTCACAATGTTGTATTTCAAATGGTTGAAACCGATGAATGTTCAGAGAGCGCCCTCTTGAGTTTTAACGGCTCTTTTTAAAAATGATTACAGGCCTTTTACTTAGTTTTTTGTAATTTTGTATTTCTTGGTGGAGTTATAACTATTAGTTTGTAATGTAATGGTGCAGGTTTTGCTTACTTAAATTCAGTTTGACAAAAACTGTATTCTCTTTACCAGAACTCAACTATCCCTTTAAACTGCCACGAAAACGAACATGCGGTCGATAATAAACCAACTTAGGAATATGTGCGAGGGATCACCAAAGTGACGCTACTCAGTTTTATATAACTTATTTCAAATATAGCAGAAGACAAGAAATAATATAATATAAATTAAAAAGGAGCAAATAAAACTAGGTCTCCACGGGATTTGAACCCGTGTTAATTGTTCGTCCCTGGAAACCCTTTTAATGCTCGATGGCAGCTATTATAAACCTGACATTAACCCGAATGATAAGAAATCAATTTAGGGATATATGCGAAGGTATTCCGAAGTGATGCAGCTTTTTGGTTGTCATCATTTCAAACATAATTATAAAGAACACTGACCAGAAACATTTAACATAACATGTGAAAAAGAGCTAAGATTTGATTGATTGATTAGTTTTATTTTATTTCAACATGGTAAAAGCCCAAACAGTCAAGTTACTGGTTTACATTGGGACCGTGTAAAATACATGCAAACATACATTGATAACCGTAATAAGGTTACACAGCATTTACAAAGTAAGAAATTAAGCAAATGGATATACAAAAAATAGTACTATGGAGTAATTAAAACAAACAATAAATTAAAATGGTTAAATACATTTTAAAAAGGGGTTGCACAATATATCAAGATGGCACCAAAAAAGTCAAAGAAATTAGAAATTTACAGTTTGTGTTCAAATATTAAAGAGATAGTTGAGTTTTGGTATAGAGGGCGCTACACAAAATAATTTTTTGGTGAGATAATGAAAAACTGAGTGTCAAATTTGAAAGAAAATACAATTTTAATGACAGAATAAACTTTTTTTGATCAAAATCGGTAAAAACGGCTGAAATATCCATTAACATAGCCATTTGTAATAATTGTGGGGCCCAACTAATATTCGATAATTATTTTGAACCAGCAGTTAAACAAATTGTAAAAATGCTTCCTCTTTTCAAAAATTTACAAAAAAGGTTTTGAAATAGTTGTTGATTATCTAATCACTATTTCATCAAAACATCACATGCAAAATATTTCTACTTTAAATGGTTGAAACCAATGAGTTTCTAGAGAGCGCCCTCTTAATTTGTAACGGCTCTTTTTGAATGATAAAAGGTTTTTACTTAGTTGTTTGTAATTTTGTATTCCTTTCGAGCATGGTGGAGTTATAACTATTAGTTTGTAATGTAATGGTGCAGGTTTTGGTTACTAAAATTCAGTTTGACCAAAGCTGTACTCTCTTTACCAAAACTCAACTTTCCCTTTAAGCCATTTATGTTGATGAATAAAATAAGCATAGCTTATAAACATTAAATAAGTAAATATACAATTGAAAACAGGGGTGAATAATAATTACTGAGAAAATCACTATTACTAATTATATTAAAGAAACAAGATATGTTTAATAAAAATAGTCCTTTAGAAATATTATATAAATGATATAAACAATTTAACATCACAAATAATACAAGACAGGTTTTTAGTTAGTTGTATTAATGCAGGTATAAAAAAGTAGTATACCTATACAATTAACTGACTCGTATACTACATAATGCTCCAGTGAATGCGTGTATATTTACAAATAGTGTGAGAGAACTTGCATCATAACAAGACTTTCCACTTCCTTTCATATTGGCCCGTATTCACAAAGGAGGTTTGTAGGAGGTTTGTACAAACCATGGTTTGACCAAGGTTTACATCTATGGAATGCCATTTGTAAACTGATGGAGAAGGAATGTAAACTCCATACTTGTTAACAATGTTGATTTACAATTTACGGTATGCGAGCAGCATTCCATAGATGTAAACCATCGTCAAACCATGGTTTGTACAAACCTCCTACAAACCTCCTTTGTGAAGACGGGCCAATATGTTTAAACGCATTTAGACTTGGTGCAGTTTGTAATTCTGGTGACAGAGAATTCCATAATCGTGCACCTCTATACATATAGGAACGTTTTAGTGCTTCCGTCATAGGTTTGTCCATTTTTTAATGAAGATTGCTGGATCGTGTGTTATATCCACGATCAACGTAAACAAATCTCTCTCTCAAGTACACAGGGGATCGTTCAAAGAGAATTATACATCATTATAGCCACATTATCGCCCCGAACGTCTCCTATTGGTTTCCATTGTAACTGTGACAAATTGTCTGTATATAGCTGAATAATACTAAGGAGTGTACAGTTGTTTATTATTCTCGCTGCTCTATTTTGGACCTTTTGTAATTTATTTTGCAGAGTCTTTCCACAGTTTCCCCAGACCTCACCACAATAAGTCAAATGCGAGTAATAATATACCTTTTCGAGGGTTTGCTTATTTACAATATTCTTAAATAAATAATCCACTATTAATGCACACTGCACAACTCTGAGCCAGTGTGAATAACGCTCCGTGCGTAATGCCCGGCGCAGACAGAGCCGACTCGACCCGATCCGACTGGTTTTCAGCCTGATTGACTCAGTATGCATTGCCTCCGGTTTTTCCAGTAAAGTGCCAGTCGGAGGTCATTCGAGGCCGATTCAACATGTTGGATCGGCTCCGACTGAGCGAAACTGACTCTTGCCTGACTGAAAACCAGTCGGATCGGGTCGAGTCTGCTCTGTCTGCGCCGGGCTTTAAGTCGTTCGCAAGATTGCACCACGCATAGATTTACGAATCCGAACTTCCTAATTAAGTGTCCTTACAAAATGAAACCCAATTTTGTCGGTTAATTTATGAACGATTAAAGGGATAGTTGAGTATTGGTCAAACTTAACTTTGTAACCAAAACCTGCACCATTACGGTACAAAGTAATAGTTATAATTTCACCATGCTCGAAAAGTATACATAGTTACAAACGAATAAGTAAAACCCCCCTTTTTTTTTTCAACGATATTTATTTTCTCCATTGCTTTTTACAAACAATAACAAAATAACAATAACAATCAATGACAAAATCAGTACATAAAATAATTTGCATGTTAACATAATTATATATAATATGATCTTACATTCACATCTAAATAGTACAAATTAACTTTTACTATTTACATCAAATAAAGCATGAAACAGGCATGCATGAAGAAAGCATAAACATAAAAAAGGGGAAAATAGGAGAGAACAAAACATTCCCCCCCCCCCAAAAAAAAAAAAAAAAAAACACCTATACAAGCTATACATACACACATACACACGCGTGCACATACACCCACACACACATCCACAGAAAACATGCCTATACATCTTGTGAGAATCTCGACCAATTATCAGCCATGTTTATTTAATTGCTTCTGTTCGCCTTCCCTATTTTGTTCTGCACGAAGCTATTTTAAATTTCCCACTTTCTAAAATGATATGTTAGAGTACCTCGGTCTCCAGCTAATTTCTTCTCCTCCTTTCTATTTTCTAATAATCTTTTCTTAATCTCCAAAGGAGTTGGTGGTTTATTTTTATTTTTACTGTCTATAAATATCATATATTTTATCAAAATTATTATATGATTTAATAATTGTTCCTTCCCTATGTTTAACTCAATTATCCCTACATGGATACCTTTCCAATTTATATTTTTAATCTCTACTAAATTAAATAGATTCCCACACTCTTCCCAAATTGGTTTTACTTTCTCACAAAGACAAAATAAATGCTCGTAAGTTTCTTCATATTTACCACAAAAAGAACATAAATTACTATTAACCATTTTAAATGTATATAAATGTAATTTAGTATATATAATATTATAAAGCATTTTAAATTGAAATTCTCGAAGCTTACTATTCAAAGTGCATTTTCTAAGTCCTACGAATATTGATTGTATATCTTTCCCATTAATATTATAAATCTGCTCTAAATTTCGTTCTGCATATGATTTTCTACTCTCTTATTTAATAAAAATGCATATATAATTTTTGAAGTAATTTGATCTAACAAATATACCCTTTCAAAATTGAAAAAGTCCATATCTAATTCCCTATCTATATTTGAGTGAGTATTTTTATTTAAAAATTGTTTCCATGAAGGGGGAATGCCAAGAAAAATACGCTGTATTTTTGTAATTTCTAAAGTATTTAAACCCTTTCTTTGAAATTCCTCATTTGCTTTTATATTGCCTTCCTCATCGATAATATGATGCAACTTATAAACATTTTTTTTAAATAGATGTTCATCAAAAGGAACATGACCATCAATATAAACAAATCTATTATTATAAATAATCTCATTCCTTTTAGATGTATCTTTTTTTAACAAAAACGTTTTCGTGGCCATCCAAACGTCCAACATATCTCTATAAAATGCCGGTAATACTAATTCAGATATACCTATGATTGCATTATTATAAAATATCAAACTTCCTCCAGCATCTTTAGTTAAATAATTAAAATACTGTTTCCATCCAATTTTTGCATCCCCCTTTAAGAGTCGCTTTACCCACATAATCCTTTGCACTAAAATAAATAAATGAAAGTCTGTTAGTCTAAGTCCACCTTTACAATAATCCAAGAACATAACATTTCGTTTAATTTTAACTTTTCCATTCCACAAAAAGTCAAAAACCAATTTGTCCAAATCTTGAAATACCCAATTCGGTACTGGTGTCAGCGCCGATACATAAATAAATTTTGACAAAATAAATGTTTTTATCAATTGGATTTTCCCCATTAAAGTTAAATCTCTTTGTTTCCACCAAGACAAGAACTTTTTTTATTCTACTCAAAATTTCCTTATAATTTGTCCTTTCCTGAACTTCAACATCCAAAGAAAAGTATATACCCAAAATCTTGACTATTTGTACTATTTTACCAAATGGAAGAGCAATATTTTTATTTTGAGAAGGGCCTAACAATAATATCAAAGTTTTTTCTTTATTAATTTGTAATCCAGAATTTCTAGCAAAACTTTCGAACAGTTTTTCTACCCTTTTAAGTGAGTTTGAGTGCCGAATAAAGAGAGTCATATCGTCTGCATAAAGGATTTGTTTTACTTGTACATTATTAAAAGTAAATCCTTGAATTTCAGGGTCTTTATATATTGAACGAGCTAAAATTTCAATACAAAGTATAAACAAATATGGGGACAGGGGTCCCCCTGTCTAACACCTCTCTTAATATCAAAGTATCCAGTAGATGCGCCCCCATTAAAAACACAACTTTGAGCATTATTATATATAGTCTCCACCCATCTACAAAATGACGGTCCAAAACCAAATGTAATCAAAACCTTCTGCAAAAAAGTATGTGAAACTGAATCAAAAGCCTTTTCAAAATCAATTATCATCATATATCCAGGTATTTTATTAACTGATGTATGATGAATTATATCATCTATCATTCTTATCGCTTCACCTATATTTCGACCTTTTAAATATCCCACCTGATCTACAGAAATTAATTCATTTAAAACTTTTTAAATCCTTATAGAAAGCACTTTAGTTAAAATTTTGTAGTCAACATTAAAAAAATAAGGGATCTTTTCCTTCTTTATAAATCGAACTTATAACTGCCTGCTTTTGTGATGAGGAAAGTTCCTTCTTTTCAAAAGCTGAATTTACAGAATCTACAACTAAATTTCCTATTAATGGCCAAAACAGTATATAAAATTCTACACTTAACCCATCATTCCCCGGGGATTTATTAGATGCCATTTCTTTCATGGCTGCAACACATTCTCCGTTTGTTATTTTGCCTTCACATAATGCACACAACTCTGAATTTAATTTTGGCAAGTCCTGAAAAAAATCATCCACAAAATCAACTTCCCCTTCCGATTGAGCATAAAGCTTACTATAATTAAAAAATCATTACAAAATCATTAAAAAAATCATTCCAAAATGCAATAACTCAAAGAAAAGAAAAAAATCATTAAAAAAAAAAATCATCATAAAAAATAGCCGTTACAACTCAAGGGGGCGCTATTTAAAAAAATCCCTGGTTTTAACCATTTTTCATACAAAATTGTGCATTTAATGTTTTGTTCAAATAATGATTCAATAGAGATATCATCAACGACTTTTTAAAAACCTATTTAGATTTTTTTCCAAGTAGTCTTTAAGCATTATTTTATTTTTTTCTAAAAAGTCTAAATATCCTCCGGTGATGATTACCGGTGAAGAATCTTTTGAATAAAAATATACTTATGGATATTTCAGCCGTTTCTGAACCGATTTTGATCAAATAAAGTTTATTCTGTCATTAAAATTGTATGTTCTCTCAAATATGACAGTCAGTTTTTCATTATCTCACAAAAAATATCGGAGGGCACTTCGGGATATACCAATACTCAACGGTACCTTTAAGAAATGTTTCTCAGAATTTTACACAGCACTGGAAAGCTCATATACGGTATATTCCTATCTTCCATATGTCACCATAATGCCTAGGTCACAAATTCTCCGGGCGCTGTACGATTTTTTCCCTACGGTGGATTTTCTACTATTTTTTTAAATTGTGATATCGTATACGATGATTTTTGGCTTAAAATAAAAGATAAATCGCATGGCTCTCGTGAACCCCCCCCCCCCGGGGGGGGGGGGGGGGGGGGGGGGGTGTCACTCCCAACATGACAGGCTACGCACCCGCGTCCAAAAAAAAAGCGTCGAAAGGGTATCTTTCAGCTATACGGCGTCGTCGACGTTTTCCTTTAAAAAGGGGTGGTTTTCAGCACTCATTAGAAAAAACCCACAAAATGGGTACCTTTTCAGGTGCACGTCGTCGACGTTTTCCCTTTAAAAGGGGTGGTTTTCAACACCCCCCCCCCCCCCCCACCTCATCTTACACCTCATTGTGATTTTCTTTGTGTCCATTTGTTTCCCTCTTCAGGAATATTGATTTGGAGTAGTTTACAGTCAACGTGCAAACGGAATCCACGCAATTATAATGATGCCTCGATATTTGCTGGTGTGCGTTGTTGCGGGCCTACTTGCCTCATGTTTGGGCGTGCCTAACTCGGATATCTGCTCGGACTCCTGGGCCGAGTACAGGGGGAACTGCTACCGTTTCTACGGGGAGGCTGTCTTGGCCCAGACGGCGAGCGCGAATTGCATTTCGCTCGGGCCTGACTGCTTCCTGGCCTCGGTGCAAGACTTTGATGAGTTGACGTTCCTCTACTACTACTTGAAGACTGAGGTCGAACCAACAACCACTGTGGTAATTAATGTAGAAATCACATCCATTTAAAAACACTCTCAAATTTATACTCGGGATAGTTGACACGATGACCGTTGGATGAAAATAATTATCCCGAACGTTTCAGGAATGGTAGTTCCCCAATTCTGTGTGCTGTTAACCAAATATGTAACCTTTGTTCATAAACTAAATGATATAACATACCAGATATTACTTTGTTATGGGGAACATCATGGAATGTTCCCTCCAGATTTATCACGATAATTCGCAATGATAATAG
Organism: Echinarachnius parma; assembly: GCA_037951105.1. Classification (NCBI taxonomy): domain Eukaryota; kingdom Metazoa; phylum Echinodermata; class Echinoidea; order Clypeasteroida; family Echinarachniidae; genus Echinarachnius; species Echinarachnius parma. Next base: position 192,513 of record JBAMJV010000906.1, on the reverse strand, counting down.
TCCCGAGACGTAGTCGAGGGACTATAATATTCCTTTAAATATAACTTCAAATTCTTCGGAGAGGAACATTCCGAAATGTTCACTCCTCCGACAGTTAACATAAACCGAACACAAAAAGTAACTTACCCCCTAAGCAATTGCCCATAATTTCATAACCAAGAATCGTTTTAAGATTTCGTCTTGCCAAGATATCCCTATGGTAGTTAGGAAAACAATGTGTAAAAATAAAAGGTACTACCATTAATCCATGGTTGAGTGAGCACACATTACAGACAAAATAGTCATATTTCAAAATTCGCAAAAGTATCATCATCATTACAAATGATTGAGAATTGGAAAATTAAAAAATGTACTGTTTTACAATTGTAATTAATGCATTTTTACCACATGTGCCATAAAAAAACCCCCCAAATTGAATGGAATATCAAACAGCATTGTTTCATAAACCATGATCAATGCATTCCGCCACATGTGCTGATTCACAACAATTAATGTACAGGCAATACCTTGTGACTTTTGAATTGGGCCATTTTGTCTTTAATCTGTGCTCATTCAGCCATAAAGTGATGAATATCTCTGATTTTTCGCACATATCGAACATAACAACTGTGCCAATATTGTGGTAAGACGACATCTTGAAACAATTATCGGTTATGAAATTATGGGCAATTGCTTAGGGGGTAAGTTACTTTTTGTGTTCGGTTTAGTATCATATTATACATGGGATCCGTTCACCCGTCTTCATTCTATCCCCGGCCCCTCACTGTATATTTGCCGTGTGTACGCATCATAGGCGTCGATTTTTTCTCGCCATTGGGGGGGGGGGGGGGGGGGGGGGGGTGATACGTCATTTCGACCATCATCGGCGAGGGGCCCAGGCTGCTGATTTAGTTGTTTATAAATATTAGGATTATTAAGTGCACATTGCGAACCCTGAATGAAATCAGTCAATGGATACCCACATTGGTATCTCAATGGGGGTCCACGGGCGGAGCCCCCGTTAAGCTTTAGGATTGTCGGTTTCCAGAACTAAAGATGTTCATATACGTAATATAGTTAGTTATTAAATAGTAAGCTTAATTTTAGTGGCAATGTCTCTTAATTTTAATGTTATTTTATATTTATGACCCACAAAATAATATTGTGGGGTATAATTATACAGGCCATTCCTCGCACCTCAAATATTGGTGGATATACATTATATCCCCATCTCCCTGTGATCGGCGCCCATGGTACGCATAATCGTTCAGAATTGTTTGTCAAAGATAGGCTATGTACATTATTCGCATGAGTTCGCGAACATAAGTTTCGCGAAAATGATTTTAAAAATCGTCTGTATATTTCTTTAATCTGGGTACACATTTCATACAAATTTTCGCGAAAAGAGAACATATGGAACCTTTTCCGTCCACAACAAAATGTTGTTTGTATACTTTTTGTTAATGTATGTACTCAAAATTAAAACTAAAAATAGGGTTTGCTTTTGTGTGCCAATTTGTGCCCGTTTTTTTTTTCCACTTCGAGTACGATCATGTCATGTGTTACACTTTTGAATGTGAAGTGACGGGGCCGGGAATCATGCATGCATGGCCAGGCCACTAAACATGCAAACTTCAAGTATGTTTTCTTTTTGTCCATCTCTATTATGTTCCTGATTAGGCCTCATCTGAACTCTGGGTGTGGGTGGGTGTGAACGACATCGAAACTGAAGGCGCATTCGCCAACGATGACGGAACCCCTTACTCCGACGTGAATTGGATAACTGGCGAGCCTAACAACTCTGGAGGAAACGAAGACTGCGTGGCCACGAGGTACATCAACGGCGAGTGGGGCCTCAACGACCAGGGTTGTACCACTTCACTGCCATACGTTTGTAAATGCACATAGCGTGTTTATAGCTAGCTAGTCAGAAATATACCAACTCTGTATGGGTTTTCTTTAGAGGGGTAGTTCAGTTTTGGTATAGAGAGCGCTTTACGAAATGATATTTGTGTGAGGTAATACAAAACTGAGTGTAAAATCTAAAAGAGCACACAGTTTTAATGACAGAATCAACATTATTTGATCAACATCGGTTCAGAAACAGCTGAAATATTCATTAATATTTGAAAAAATGCGGAGGACCCACTTGAAAAGATGAAAATCCTCAAAATAGTTTTGAAATTGTTTTTGATGATCTCTCTGTTGAATAATTATTTTAACCAAACATCACATTCACATCACAAACCACACAGCATTTAAATGAATATTGGAATATTATTGATGTCAATACATATCACCTTTGACTATAAAATATTATTAAGTTAATGGATCACTTTTATTAAGGGTAGTTCAGTTAAGAGGGCGCTTCAAAAAATACTTTTTTGTGATCTAATGAATAACTGAGTGCAAAATTTGAAAGAGCACACAATTTAATGACATAAAAAAAAAAATTACAAAAAACAACGAAATATCCATGAGTACACTCTAAATTACAAGGATTTAAAATTAAATCTATTAGATTTACTTTTAAATCTTTCTTCGGCTGTGGTTAGGGACCAGCCGATCATGATTTAAAATAAATCTTTTGTTGGATTTAAAAAATATAAATCCAGATAGATTAAAAATGAAGCCCTTTTGGATTTGTTTTATGTTAATCTTATTAGGCCCCAGGCGAGTTCATGGCATCCTAATGAATTATTCATAATCAGTGATGCAGGCCACAATTTTCAGTTTTTAGTTTACTGTGCATGATACATTTACTAAATAAAGCGCTACTCACCAATTATCATGGCAAAAAAAAAAAAGAGGTCCAGCGTGACCACTACGCTACGTAAATCGATGATGGAAAGAGTGGTCTCATTGTAATCATATCCTTAACTCTAACCAAAACCGTAATCCTAGTTATGAATATTCATGAGTATAAAACTAAGAAAACTGAGCTTCAGAATACCGCAGTAGGTCATGTGTGAAATATCTCTGTTCTCATTCGTCAAATCTCCGATAACCTGGCGTTATTTTCCAATCCTTTGATGGATTGAAAATCACACCTTGGCCTTCGATTAACAATTGCTTTCGCGCGACTTTTTAAGTCTCCATAGATTTACAAATAATCTAAGTGTATTTATATTTGTTTTAATCCAAGCTACGATTTAGATTTTAAATCCCAGTAATTTAGAGTGTATATATCAGATTGGAAATATTGTGGGTGCCTAACATTTACTTTTAAGAATATATTTTTAAATGCTACACATTTTTTTTCGGAAAATGGTGAGGAAATTGACAAATTATTTTAACATTCACATTTGTTGATAAAAAATGGTTTAAAATTGTCTTAAAAGTGTCTTGTGTTAACGGCTGCTTTTGAATATAAACAGCCCTGTAACTTAACCACGTATATATGTTTTACTACAACTCAAGCATCATTGAACTGTAACTTTTCTTTTTTGATGATAATTTGCAAGTGTTAATTACTAACATTATGTTTGACCAAAACTGTACTATCCCTTTCAAGTCTAGGTAAGTGAAACAACCCGCGTCGGAAATAGAGACTGAGTTTTTGATCTAGTTTTGAAAGGTTTATGTATACATGACACAACATGTACACAACTATATTATAGGTACAATGTACTGTAATATTCTTCTTCTAACTTCTACTCAGTGTAAAAGCGATAATTGCCTGATATCAGGCCAGTCAACATTTACTTTGTCACATGTTTACCAAAATAATTGAAGTGCATTATAGTGTGGAATTATAGTATACCCTCTCTGCTCTATACCCTTCTTTATGTACCCATGGTTGAGGGCAGCAAATATGTTTAAAGTGCCTTGTTGAAAGGCGCACGTGCCGCGGTTGGGAATCGAACCCACGACCCTCGTATTTAAAGACTGAGGACTAAACCAATATACCACGACACTCAACACCCAACCTACAATGCATGCACTTTTTTTTTTTCGTGCTGGTAAATTTTAGGATTAGGTTTATTTCTAGACTTTTGGATAGGGATTGGAATTTTGTTTCCTCCATTTTTGTAGGCGAAAGACTAACAACAAAGCAAATGCCACTGAACCAATGTGTCAGGCATTTTAGACTAGTGCAATATCTTGTTTTGAAGGTCTTTTCATTTGAAAAAATTGCTTGGAGACGTTTATGGGTTTGTCTGTTCTTTTTTAATAATTTTCGTGGTAAATTACGGTGTGCTTCATAATGTTCAAAATAAACTTATTTCAACGCTCATTTGATGTAATTTAATTTGTGTCTTTGTTTTGCTTCGATAATACTGAACACATCCCTCCCTCTAGATAACAGAACAAGCACGAATTGTGTGTGGGTGGATAGTTGTGTAACTGTGGTGGGTGTGTGTGTGTTTGTATATGCGTACAGACCCCCACAGAGTCGGGACTACTGCATGAAAACACTCCATTAAACTCGGGACATTTTAAAAAGTCGGGACCGAAATCCCGGTCCCCACATTTTTTACCGCTTATTTTGCGTGCAAAGTGATCTATAGATGGCGCTATTCATTATTAGCTATTAATACTAAAGTGCCGGAAATAATGTGTGTTTTCTTTTTTGTGTGTTTTGATGGCACGCCTATGAGAAACACGCATTCATAGTTTGGAATTTTCCGGTGCCCTTGGTGGAATAACGCCATCTGTGGCGGTAAATGGCCATGCATGGAGCGTGATCATGGACGGCACTGATATTGGTGATGGATGGTCATGATAAATGAGGATGATGATGGTGATGGACGATAAGTGATGGTGATGAAGGAAGGTGTACCACAGGTTCATAATTGGACCCGGGACTACTAATAGAATATGCACGTGAAAGGTGGTCCTCGGATTGTTGTGTAGGTGTGTATGTGTGTGTTTGCGTGTATTTGTATTTGTGTGAGTGTGCGCGCGTTTGTGTGTATGCATGTTTGTGAGTGTGTGTGTGTGTGTGCGTGTGTGTTTGTATTTGTGTGTGACGGTGCGTGTGTGTGGGTGTTTGCGTGTATTTGTGTTTATGTGAGTGTTTGTGTGTGCGTTCGTGCGTGCGTGTGTGCGTGTGTGTGTGTGTCTTACAATAAACTTGGCAGCTTATATTAATTTGCAAAATTGACAAAATAGTTCAATAAAGAAGAAGACACCAAGATGTATATTGTGTGCATTTATTGCTCAACATAGCATAATATTCTAGCAAGTATTGGTAAGATTAAAACACTGTTGTAACTTATTTACATATACATATCAATTTCAGATTCAAATATATTAAAAATCATTTTTGTATGGTAACACATTCATACAACAGTATTACTTTGTGATAAATGGAATTTGTAATTACTTTGTAATAACCAGTATCCCCCAAACCTCACCTACATTCACTAAACATATAACAAACAATTCAGGAAGAATTCATTTGGTCAAAGCTGTTATGTTTTGCATTGACTGATTCTTTCCTTGTTGAAGCTCCTTCCAAGAGTATTCTCATTCATAATGTCTAAACATCGTCACATACATGTACATGATAATTGTTTGGAAATTAAACAGAAAAGCAAAATTAGGAAAAAAAATGAAATGCTTCAATAATTTTAATAAGTATCTTGATGAAGGTTGGTGCGAGTACCGAACGAATCAATCCAAAAATGTTAATAGAGTTTCAAACATTAAAAACAGCAAAGACTGATACATCTAAACTTATCCAAGAGCTAATTGTTTCTTATGTATAACAAACCACCAAGTAAATCACGGCAAAAGAAACAATTGTATCACATACTAGTAGTATTTTTAGATTCAAAAGGAGAATATTATCGTGCAAATTTCTCTTGGTGGTTGATGGTTGAAAACCGTTCTGTATATAGATCAGTGTAACATAATACATGTGAATGAAAGTGAGTAAAGAAAATTTGTCTTTATGAGGACCAGGACCCATGCAGGACTAGGACCCAGGACCTCAGGATTTCTAGATCAGTACCCTGACCATTAAGCTACATAGCACTCGTGGAGCTTTGTAGTAAAAACACATGTAAAACGGCAAAAGACTACGATCGAGTGATTAAATAACATAGCTTGAACATATCGCCAAATATAATGATCTCTATCAGTACCAGTACCGTGGCAGAACAGTAAATGACAAATTAAAACATATTAAACATAATTCAAACTAAAATTCTTCCATCAGTGATTGATGAAAACGACTACAAAGCAATATAATCTAATTAATATTTCCTATAGAGAGATATTTTACAATCACCAAACGATCATAACATTTAAATGTTTATTTGCAGATGAGAATGCCAATTTTAAATTGAAACTGCTAAAACAAAATAATCACCGAGATGAAACGGTTAAAGAACATTAAACAGAGCCGAGTGTGTAAGGAACAAAGTATAACATACATACAAGCTCACACAGTGAATGGATATGCAATAAACACATATTACAAATCAACTTGATTCAATATAATGAATATACAGTCAAACCTGATCTAGCGACCACCTGTGTATAGAGACCATCTGCCAACAAAGACCACTGTCTTTGATCCACTTGAAATCAGTTTAAATGTAAATGAACCTGTCTATAGAGATCACATTGTTCGTCTTCCTTGGGTGCATGGTCTTTATAGACGGGTTTGACTGTAGTTATAGTGGGATTCAGTGTATATAATTAGACACACATTTTCTGTCCTTTTGTGGTTGAAAATTTACTACATAATACTGAATAATGCACATATTTTTTTCATTTACTGTATATCACATGTATGCCCAATTATGCCTGTTAGTTCAATATAGCAAACGGTGCATACATTACATCACATGGATATTAACTTGCAACTAAATACCCTTCATACATTTCATAGAGAGATTCAGTATATCTAGTTTTAGCCATCAAGAACGAAAGCCTTTATTTTATGATTTGGTACACTAAATCTTTGAGTATTCTTTGAACAGAGAGAGCATTACATTTATCCAGCAATATTGTACCATTATTTGTTAATAATACTATAATATTTACCTTGTCATTTTTGAACTACTGAAACTGAATCTTTCACTTGGCCAAAAAAAAAAAATATTTTTCTAACCAGTTTTCGCCACAGCATATTGATAACTTTATGGAAAACGAAATGGGCATTTAATGAATTAATTCTTAAAACTTGTTCATATTGGCGTAAAACTGTAGCAAGGGGTAGTAGATTTGGCGAGTTAAATAGCGATAATTTTTGCCTTTAAAATATAATAATTTCCATCTTGTTGGTTAAATGAGAATTAATAACTATGCAAGAAAGTGGTATATAATTACCCTGGTTTTGGATGACATTCTAAATGTAATACAGAAGAACTGAATTTTGTTGGATAAACACACGTACGTAACATGCACAGAATCTACCAAAGTTTAAGAAATAAATGGTCATCCACATCCATCACTATTGCACATTGCTAGATGTAATCATACGAGTTATCCCAAATAATAAGCACAGGGCTAAATTAAACCCTCGCTAATTTTAGTCTATGAATAAAGTTAAACGCACACTCGGTTATTCTAAATTTAGTTCATGGATTTAAAAGAAATCATGTCTATAGACAACAATGTGATTTAACCCAAGTTTAAATTGATCCCGTTCTATGTTATTAAACCCACAGTCGCATTTAACCTAGTCCGAAAAGATCAATGTTTTGAGGGTTCTTTGACGATTTTTGTTTGATCACCTGCTCTGACGTCATAATATTAAAGGACCCCTCCAGAACAAGATGGATTTTTCTGTCTACATTTAACCCTACGTTGAGTTGAGAATTTGGGCCATAAAACAAATGAATACTTCCACGATGAGTGATTACATTTATACAACATATACGATACAAACTAATAATCAGTAGAGTATATCAGATTACAGGTTACATTTATTACCATTATTCCGAATGTTATACTTATACACACACTACATGCAGTTAATTGCAGAATTTATATAATTATCTTAGAATGCAAAGTAATAAACTACACTTACATGTATGTAAAATGTATTGTACGTATCCTTTATATATATAATGTATGATTATCTTATTCCCCTCCCTGCTATATATGCCTCTGTAGCCGGTGTCACACGGGCAAATTATCTAGATAATATGTATAGGATTCGTATACAAATTATCTAGACAATTCAATCATCTAGATAATTGGGCCCTGGTTGACACCGGCTTGATTTAGATAAACTAGTATCATACTCACTTAATAATTGTCTGGTATTTTACAAAATTGGCTTGCAATAGTAGTATTTTGATACGTTTTCTTTGTCACTTTGATATTCAATATTGATATATAGTACAATGTACAGGTCCATTATTGTGCCACAATGATTTGGATATTACAACTGTTTAACATTTGATGCTTTTTTTTGGGGTGTGTGTGTGTGTTTACATTATAACAATAAAACAATGAATTGCGTTGTTCTTGTTTAATAGTAAGACATCAGATAAGGTCAACAAATAATTAATTACAAATAGTTTTATGCCGTCAATTCAGTTGAATAATACAAATAATGCCATGGTGGGGGGGGAAGGTATTACAGGTGTATAATGTGATTAATGATTAAAAACATTATATTAATACATTGTTTAGATCATATATTATCGTTGATTGACAGAGCAATACATAATTATTCATTCCTGTTATCACATTTATCATTTACATGTACACTCACATCAAGATAGCATCTGAAAATTAAAGAAGAAAACAAATCTAGGAGTAGAGATTAAATGTTGATAATATCACGCAAATATCATTTAATGCTTAACTTGCAAGTCCAATTACAAGCAAAGAAATAAGAAATTAAAAATTAATCTGGCTCTGTACAAATTATACATTTTACACATTCATATTTTTGTACATCAAAGATCAAAATAATTTCAATTTTAATAGCATCTTGTATACTCTGTATATTTTTTTTTTACAATTTGATACACTCTCATACTGTCACAACTGAATTTATAATTATAAAAGGATATCACACATTCAAAATATATCATCAACATTGCAAATAAAATAATTTAAGATTATAAGAATATGGTGATGGTCTCTACATCAGAATTTAGATAAGAAATTTCACACACGAAAGACAAAACAGACTACAAAAAAATAGAAAGAATAAATACAGTGGAACCTCGTTATAACGAGTTCTGATATAACAAAACCCTCTTTTTATTACAAGGTAATACAGTGGAACCTCATTATAACGAGTTCTGATATAACAAAACCCTCTTATAACAAGGTAATACAGTGGAACCTCATTATAACGAGTTCTGATATAACAAAACCCTCTTTTTATTACAAGGTAATACAGTGGAACCTCATTATAACGAGTTCTGATATAACAAAAACCCTCTTATAACAAGGTAATACAGTGGAACCTCATTATAACGAGTTCTGATATAACAAAAACCCTCTTATAACAAGGTAATACAGTGGAACCTCATTATAACGAGTTCTGATATAACAAAAACCCTCTTTTAATATAACAAGGTAATACAGTGGAACCTCATTATAACGAGTTCTGATATAACAAAAACCCTCTTATAACAAGGTAATACAGTGGACCCTCATTATAAAGAGCTCTGATATAACAAAACCCTCTTTATAACAAGGTAATACAGTGGAACTTCATTATAAACAGCTCTGATATAACAAAACCCTATTACAACAAGGTAATACAGTGGAACCTCATTATAAAGAGCTCTGATATAACAAAACACTCTTATAACAAGGTAATACAGTGGAACCTCATTATAAGAGTTCTGATATAACAAAAACCCTCTTGTAACAAGGTAATCTCAGTTCTTTTACATTCCTTTCTTTTTCACCCTGGTATAACAAGGTAGTTTTCATGGTCCCAATGTCATTGTTATAACTAGGTACCACTGTAATTAAAGCTAACATATGTATCAACATTAAAGCGATCTGTTAACTTTTGCAAATTCAATCAAAATCAATTGGAGGTTTCACTCTACTCTTGTACCTTGTTGTTTGGCTGACGATACCGGAAGAGTGAAGTGGGCTTGGATATCTGTAAATGTCTCCCTAATTATGGAGATATTTATGATATTTATGATTGAATTAAAAGCGATCCGGAATGCTTTTTCAATTTAAGTCAAAAGTATCCAAATTCGGATACATGGATCCTTCATAGTAATCAAATTCGCATACTTTGCGTGAATAATCAGAGATAAAATCTGACAACATTTTCCACTTTTTTTAAATCTAGGTAAAACAGCATTTTTTAAAAGATGATATTGGTATATGATTGAAGTCTTGAATATCACTTTTGGAAAAAATCTTGTGAAGTTAAAAGATCACTTTTCATAAAGAACATTGACTATAAGATCATGCACAAAAGCTTCTTGCATTTACAGAGGAAACTACTGTAAGTACACAAAATTCAACATGTGGCCTTTATGATACTTCATTTTCCTGTTAACAATCTGGGGGAAATAAAATATAATGAAATAAAAATCGCTTTGACAAAGATACCATCAAATTATTCAATATCATTATTACAGCATCATAAGCATCATTATCACAGTATCATATTAACAATATAATAATAAGATCATAATAATGAGTCATTCTTATGTACTCTATATTGCATGTGCTTTTTTCCTGATTACATCCTTAATACACGTATAACATATATTTACTTCCTTTTTTTTCTCTACTTAAAAATGTATCTTCCATTTTCTCAAGTATGAATTATAAAGTTATTTTTTACAATCCAACGCAAGCACATACCACACATATACATACATACGTACGCGCAAACACACTCTTCCAACTTGATATAACCTTAACGAAGACTATAATACTTCAAGGAAATGGTGGCATGATATAAATTTCACATTCTTACAATTACAATCTTACAATATAATGCAGTCAAAAAATTGTACATTCATTCATTCATCCATCCATATATATATTATATATACACCAATACTTCTGCAATAATTACTAGTATGCTCATACCCAATGTGTTAATATTGAATAATATAGTACAGTAAAATGTGAACTAGATCTTATCTAAAATTGTAATGTAAGCTTTAAAAACACAAACCTTAATGCAAATTAATGTAATTTATTTTATAGATACAAGAATTTAAAATTGGAGAAACAATAGTATAAAAAGCTGCAACTATTCTAAAAAAAAAATGAAGCATACAATTTTAAAATGGCACTGCCATAATGCAAGAAAAATAATATGAAATGTTACATCTTTGGTTTCATGCTTACCAATTAATTCTCCTTTATTGTCAAGATGTTGATAAAAACATTTATCAAGGTTATTACTTTTTTGAAAATATTTGATGTTGTCTTTGTTTTCTCCAGAACACCCTCTCGGTAGTTATCGAACAAAAGTACTCAACGAATAAAAGGCATTTCAACGTACAAATATTTGATGTTTTCTTTGTTTTCTCCAAAACATCCTCCCGGTAGTTATTGAACAAAAGTACTCAACGAATAAAAGGCATTTAAACGTAAAGAATATACCCTACTTTAATATTAATAAACATATAAAAACAAGTATGAAGTCAGTCAAAACATCAGGAGGATGATAATACAATTTTCTAATGTTTCATTTCATAAATTGGTCTGGTCTCAACAAATTTGATCTGATTTAATATAGATCATTGACCTCAAATAAGAGTCTAATTCAATTTATCCAATACAAATAATACGAAGGGACAAAAATATGCAACATGTAGACCATAATCTAGTAGTAATTTAACTGATTGATTTAAGATTTTAAAATGTTTGTTGATTATGAAAATGGATTTGCGAATGACATAACTTTTGTCAAGAAGAAGCGTGAATGAAATGCACATACTTTTTTTTTTTATAGAGCTACACAAAAATTAAAAACGTCCATAATTGCCTTGACAATTATTTTCTTGATAATAACTTTGTCAAGAAGTGTTAATGCAATGCACATACTTTAAGTTCATAGAGCTAAGCACAAGAGTTGAAAATGTCAATTCCATATACTGATGCTAATTCATCTCAGATCACGAGTTGAAATCTGAGATAAGAGACTGATAATACTGCAGTGTAAAGATGCATTTCAATCCAAGTGGCAACAAGAGTCACTTTGTGTATTTTTTTGTTGCTAAAGGCACTACTTGCTAATCCCATTCACAATTGTTTAATAATGTAAAATGACTGTGAAATACACGTTTTCTAGGTGCGACAATCAATATTCCTGGAGATGCCTATAATTATTCACTCAAATGTTTTGATAGGACAGGTCCATGAGTGACATAAAAACTTTTTTTTTAAAGATAATTAAAATGACCCATTGGTGATCAAATTGATGTTCTAAGGCCTACATTGGTGATAGTGCATACTCGTGTGATTGCATCATTCTTCCCTGGTTCTTGTATATTGCATTGAAATGTAATGATCGATAGAAGTGTCCAAATTTTGTCAACTCAATTTTCTCCAAGATTTTGTCACTACCATAGAGAAAATATTTATATGCCACGCCAGACTCGCAAAACATTTAAGGTAGGGATCAAGAAATCATGTCTGGTACAACATTTAACCTTTCAGGCCCAAATCTTCATCAGTTGGTTTAATTTAACCCCTGTTTATTTGAATCAATGAATTCAAAACAACTTACTGTTGGTTATTCCCATTTTGTCCGTGTACTAAAAGAAAGAAATTACCTGAAAACATCCGATCTTGTCCGTGAGTTAAATTTAGACTATGCGCTTAATAAAAAGCAATGACATCAAGTTACACATTTTTTAAAACCCAGAGTTGAATTAAACCAACTTTTGAGAATATGAGTCTTTGTCAAAGGGGCACAAAGTTATATCTGTTCAATGGTTTTCACAGTGCTAAGGGAGCCAAGACAAATCTTTCCAGATATTTGGTATGCAGTAATAATATCAATTTTCATTTTTAATGGAGGGGGAGGTGGGAAAAAATGTTCTGAAATGAGCTTGATTAAAATAATTGTGTTCCACTTGCATTGCAAATAACTTGACATCTGCGTAGCCTTATTCGTAGAAGCGTTTTTGAAAAATAAATTCAGATAGAACAGCAAGAAAGGATTAAATGCTGCATAGTTTTAACACCGCAGTTGATGAAGTAATTTATAGAGTTTGTGCCAAAATGTAATTGAATGCATACTATAAAGGATACATTTGTGATTAGAATCTACAAGCAGCTTTAAAGTTAAACATGCACGCATGCACACTCTCCCACAAAGATTTCTTACCATTAATCGTATTGCATATATCCTTGAGTACAGGTTTCATTCAATCTACAAAATATGTCATTTTGTAAAAATTCAAATATATAATTTGTATGTACACGTATACAAAGAACAACGATACAATTCCATATGATCTGTTTTTAAAATGTACTCATGATTTAAGTGTGAGTTATGTATACAGTGTATGGCAAAGTGCATTTAAGTATTTTCTAAAGAACATACTATAGGTCACGTACATTTGAATATAATATGTACTTCAATATGTACTCTTTTTTTCCTAGCAAAGTAAACGTTTTTAGTACAAACATGCACAGAACATCTATTTTTTTAGAGCATCGTTGAAAATCAAATACATCCTGAAAATTGAAATGAAATGCTTACGACTGAACTATTTGCAATGTTCAATGATGCTTTTACGGGACATGAATACTAGGTGTGAGAACAAAATTATAATTTGCATTGTATCACATGGATGCAAACAATGAGATCATTCCCTAAAGCTCAATAGCAAGTATATAGAAAATTCTCTTCCCATTCATTCTGCTTCATACAATTTGACAAATCAATTGAGCACCATAAAAAGCTAGCAACCATGTGAGGAGAGTATACAAAGTGAAAACAAAAATTTGTATCATACAAAAAAACATCTCAATTCTTTTTATTACACATTTGTAATTACTATTTGCACATTTGTCTGAATGAGCAAATCTCATACAAAGCATTGCTTCACTTTCCCCTTAATTATGACTGCATTTCCAAAAGAAACGCTCTCCCTCGCATTCATTTAACATCCACAACATGATTAATAACTTAAACAGAATTGCGGTGGAATACCTAAACCCTACATTACTGGTTTTCATCTGACACACACTCACAACCTGACATGATTCATTACTGAACACAAACAAAATGCCTTTATAATACTAAGGTATGGTATACTGCAAAACCTGTGTTTGTTTTTATAGCCGACTGCTGCTTGATGGCGTCATCACTCAACACGATGAGTTCTGTGACGACACGAGCGGTGCCCGGTGGCCGTTACGCGGCACCGAAAGCGTCGTCTCGGCGTCCCCGCCAACCGGATGCGAGCCGTTGAGCGGAGAGTCGTTATTGTTATTCCCGTTGCTAGGAGTAACCACGTTGGTGGTGGGGGCAAGAGGGGAGGGGGTAGAGACGGGGATGGCCGTCAGGGTCGGGCTGGGAGGAACCTGGCTCAGTGCGGCGGTCAGACGCTCCGGCGTTTGGAGCTCGCGCCTACCCCCCGACGGATTCCCATTATCTTTGGTCGAGGATGAGGGCACGATGGGCGGCAACTTGTCCTCCTTCGAGGACATGTCCTTTGACTTGCGCTGCTTCTTCTTCTTGAGGAAGGGGTTCTTGGAGGCAGGGGGGACGGGGTTGTAGTGGAGCAAGCAGAAGATGAGGTCGGTGGAGAGCAGCTGGAACTCGAACGGGGGGTTGGTGATCGTGTAGCGCTTGGACGACGGCGTGCACGTCGACATCGAGCTGTCGCGGAAGCGGTAGATGCCGAAGCAGAGGATGCCGTAGTTCTTGATGGCGTCGACGAACAGGGCACCGTACATGCCTCCATCCTGGAAAAAAAAAGATTAAAATGGATTTTTAAAAGAAATTCATTAGCCAGTTCAGGACTAGTAACAGCAACAATAATGATAATCACAATTTTACTCATTATCAAAGATAGATTCGGAGGTCTTATCATACCCAATAACCGGAGAAATGGAGGATGAGTGAGGATGGATCTTACCCGATATTTGGAAAATGGTCCCTCCACAAAATGGGGTAGCTGAGCAGCACCTGTCCCTATTGCCCAATAGCTCTAGATTGCTATTTTGGTCTTAAATTCCCCCAAAATTGCAGTTTTACTCATTATCAAAGGTGGGTTCGGGATCTAATCCTACCCCCCCCCCCCCCCCCATAACTGGAGAAAGGGAGCGGGAGGGAGCATGGACCTTACTCCATTTTATCTCACTCCACGTCACTAATAAGATGGGGATGCTATTTATAAATCATAACCTATTATTAAACAAGGGGTGTATTTCTTACCCCGTATTTGGCAAATGGTCAATCAAACAGGGGCAGCTGAGCCGCCTTTGCACCTGTCCCTGTTGCCTAAAAGCTCTAAATTGCTATCTTGGTCTTAAATTCCCCAATAATTGCAGTTTTATTCATTATCAGTAAAGGGCCCAGAGATCTATAAATCATACCCCATAACTGGAGGAGGGGGGTGTGGAGGGGGAGGCATCTAACCTCGAATTTGGCAAATGGTCCCTCAAACAGGGGCAGCTGTCAGAGCCGCCTTGCACCTGTCCCTGTTTTCCAGAAGCTCTGGGTTAATATCTTTGCCTTTAATAAATTCCCCAATAAATTGAAGTTTAACTCATCATCAAATATTGGGAATCTATTAAATCATGCACCACAATTCAAGAAGGGGTGAGTTTCTTACCCCGTATTTGGCAAATGGTCCCTCAAACAGGGGCAGCTGAGCCGCCTTGCACCTGTCCCTGTTGGCCAGGAGCTCTGGGTTGTTGTTGCCCGGCTTCATGCCGCTGCCTTCCGCTAGGATTTGTTCCAGCTCCGGCGTGGCCCCGCCGGTAATCAACGTCCTGATTAGCGTGAGGGCATTGTCGTTGAAGTATGTCTAGGAGTAAATGAAAGAAAATACAGCGAAACCTCGTTATTAAGAGCTTTAAAAAAACACTTAAAACGCAAAATAATTTTTTTTCTTTTTACATGGGCAGAAGTTTGAGTGACAACATTTTGAGCAGGGCAAATAAATTGAGATAAATCAATGTCCTGATTTATTGTGAGGGCATTGTCGTTGAAGTATTTCTAGAGAAAATTAAAGAAAATACAGTGGAACCTCGTTATTAAGAGCTTATAAGCAACTAGATGGATCTTCGATTGCGCGCAATCGAAAATTATGCCTCCGCTATCACGCGATTTTAATATGCCGAAATTAACATGCACTGATTTAATTTTTCTTATATTTTGAGTCCTGTGACCTTGACCATATGATCCCAATCTTTGATGGCTCCCTAAAAAACAGTCAGGTACCAAGTTTGATTGAAATCTGACATTTAGTTCTTGAGATTTTGGTATTACAAGCTTTTTTGCATGTATAATGAGTCCCGTGACCTTGACCTCAACCTCATGACCCCAACATTTTATGGCTACGTTGACTCTTTATGATACAGGTACCGAGTTTGATTGAAATCTGACATTCAGTTCTTGAAATTTTGCAATAACAAGCCATTTTCGCATACATATTGAGTCATGTGACCTTGACCTTTGACCTCATGACCCCCCAAATCTAATCAGATCAGTGGAACCCCGATATGTACACTCATACCTAGTATGTAATTGATCCGTCAACCGGTTCTTGAGATATCGCAAGAACGAGGCATTTTTGCACATACATTGATTCCTGTGACCTTGACCTTTGTCCTCATGAACCCCAAAATCTAATCAGATCATTGCCACCCCAATATCTACACTAATACCAAGTTTGAATTCGATCCGTCAACCAGTTCTTGAGATATCGCGAGAACGAGGCATTTTTGCATATATATTGAGTCCTGTGACCTTGACCTTTAACCTCATGAACCCCAAAATCTAATCAGATCATTGCCACCCCAATATCTACACTAATACCAAGTTTGAATTTGATCCGTCAACCAGTTCTTGAGATATCGCGAGAACGAGGCATTTTTGCATATATATCGAGTCCTGTGACCTTGACCTTTGACCTCATGACCCCTAAAATCTAATCAGATCATTGCCACCCCAATATCTACACTAATACCAAGTTTGAATTTGATCCGTCAACCAGTTCTTGAGATATCGCGAGAACGAGGCATTTTTGCATATATATTGAGTCCTGTGACCTTGACCTTTGACCTCATGACCCCTAAAATCTAATCAGATCATTGTCACCCCAATATGTACACTCATACCAAGTTTGAAATTGATCCGTCAACTGGTTCTTGAGATATCGCGAGAACGAAAACGGGACGTACGGACGGACGTACGGACGGACGTACGGACGGACGTACGGACGGACGGACAACCCGAAAACATAATGCCTCCGGCCACTTCGTTGGCGGAGGCATAAAAACAAATATATACTATATATATTTTTACATAATCAAAAATTTGAGTAAGACAATTTTGGGAAGGGAAAATAAATTGAGATAAATGGAAGATAACTATAAATACGGCACTCTCGAGTGAGTTGAGAACGCTAAAAGCAAAAAAGATTATTTTGGGGGGGAATAAGTAGAAAATATAAACGATATATAACTTTGATATTGCACAAATGAGTGAGTCAAGAATGCTTAAGAGCAAGCGCGAGAACAATTTTTTGGGGGAATAAATAGAAAAATATAAAGGAAATATAACTTACTGTGCTCATGAGTGAGTCGAGAATGGTAAGAGCAAAACATGAGAAAATTTTGTGGGGAGTGAATTTTAAAAATATACAAATAAAAGTATAACTTACTGCGCTCATAAGCGAGTCGAGAACACTGACGGCGAATGCTGTGCCACAGGCGAAAGGCTGAGTTAAGTAGAGCTCCGTGTCTGGGTCATCATCATCATCCTGATCGAGGAACTGTACATTGGAATCGTTCACTGCGAAGAATAGGATAACATCCAGAATTAGTTTAGAGTATAAATTTATATAGATTCAACAAAAGTATTACAATTGGCAAAATGTTATAATATGTGACCAGCTATAGCAAATCCCGGCACTTGTCGGTAAAAATCAAAATGTAGATTTTCAAACCATTACAAAGGCCTCATCACGAGCTTTCATTTGACGCTTTGTTCTAACTAATTGGTCAATAATTGGCGAAAATATGTTTGTTTCAATTTTAAAATCATATGTCTTTTATAATACACACATTGTGTGAACTTTAAATGCCAATTTGTTTGAAACATGAATTCTAGTCTTAAGTTTTCTTTTTCTATGAAACTCTCAAACAGCATTCACTTTTGGGAAAAAGCTTACAAAGTTTATGCATAATGGATCACTTTAATTACCTAGCTCCGTGATCATGGGGACGTTTGCTCCGACGGCTGAGCCCCGCCTCGCTACGTCACTCGTCTTCTGGGCGATCGGTGACAGGCTCATCGGCATGATACCTAGTGTGGGACAAAGCGACCAATCAGAACATGCGTTACACATCATTTGAACCAATCAAAGCAAGTGCTTGATACACAAACTGTACCAATCTAAACATATATAATATATATATTACATATAGCTAGCTAAATATATTTCTGAAATGGTCTACTTGGTTTGTACAAACATATATTACAAATATATCATTCTAAAAACTCGTAAATGAGCATAAAATGTATTTCAGCAAAAAATATGTGTGAAGAAGCTGACTAAAAGTATTTGATATAAGCTACCATATATTGTTTATTTGTGCTACTAGCAACTCTATTGATATATATATCAATATATGTACATTATTTGGAGCCTGTGTGAACAGAGCTTGCATGAATATAATGCATTGTCTACATTTGTGCATAATATGTAAATATCTTTTAAGCAAGAGAAATTTGATCCCTAAACTACATGTCCCCAGCATACCTATACATATACACCCAAAGCAGTGCAAAAATGAGTAATATCAGTACAATAATACATGTGCATTTCTAATGAGCAGCATAAGTATATTGAAGAAAAAAAATAACAACTTTAAAAAGATACATAAATAAAAGCTTTAAACATGTGCATAGCAAAATAATATTTTAATAATAGCCCAAATTTGAGCTATTTGATATTTTATCAATTATATTGATCCTACACTAAGGCATTATGCATTTATTTTTCATAATCATTGTCAAACTCATATCTTCTTGTTTCATGGAATATACTGCACACAGAGTCTGAAACTGCTATAATAATTCCATTTCAAATATTGATTTCTTTCATATTATACATTTTAACTGTCTTACAAGTTATGTATTTGAAATTGTAACCAAGTCCATGCAAATGCATGCATGCAATGTGAATTTGTTTATAATTCTATCTTGCACATCGACAACATGTATGATAATCATGACGCAACGTACATGTCTTTTAAAAGAATTTCTGGGGGTAAATCGCCCCTGTGTATTTTTGTTTCACTGATACATACTGGACTTTATATACAACACATCATGCCTTTTACACAACACTGTTGGTTAATACAATGTACATTCAGATGCAATGTGCAGGACACATGACTTGACTATAATTAAATGCATACTTTCTCATGCTACAAACATGTACACGTGTGCATCTTTAAATATTTACACAAACAATTTATTCTTGCAAATGACAATGATGATTTTCATTAATAGTCATTTTTTTAAGGGGAGAAGCATTCGCATCAATTTGACCGCCAAATGAAAAACAAATATTTATATTAAAATGAGAAATAATAAAGGTGTATTTTTACCGCAAATCATAAACAAATTTTAAATTTAAAAGTAGCTCAGACTGGCTATTCACATGGAGGGCTTATTTAAGCTACTTTTCAGTAACATTTGCAGTAATTTTGGCACGTTTCCCCAAGTGTAAGCTGTTCGGGATAAAACAAAAAATGCTCCCTTATATTTAAAAAAATGAAATACTGAGTTTTTTGTTATGTTTTGTTTAATTTGTTTTGTTTTTTTTGCAGCCATTGATGATTGCCTCCCCCCTCGGTTACCATGGATACGCAACACAGATGATGTCATGACAACAGCGATGATGCCATGATGTTGGCATGGTGATGTCATAGATGGTGGATATATGGCTTTGGGATATGGGTGGTATGCACTATTCAATTTTGGGTTAAGTTTTAAAATTTACCCCCTGCCCCCTCCCCCCTCTAACGGACAACAGAAAACTTTAATGAACAAGTTTGAAACGGGGACAAGAAATTAATAACTAGGACCAAAGATAATCACTGAATATGCCTTCGCTTTAGTAAGAAAATAAATCTATGAGAAGTTGGTAGAGTATTTTTGACTAATATTTAGGTCACAATTTTATATTACAAAGGTAAAAACCGATCCTTTAATGTACTTTGGATATAAAACTAATTGATAATTCCTTGTCATCTTTCTTGTGTACAAACACGAATTTGGAATCAACTTTAATACATAAATCCAGGAAAATAATTGACGGAATAAAAGACTGCCTCTAAACTTTTATCCACTCTTTTTTTAACAATGCTACGTGTATTTCATCAAAATTTAGTTTGAAGATTTTTGTTTGAAAATGTACAAAATACATTTTCTACCATTTTCCTTTAGAAATGTTTGATGACTTCCTGGTAGTAATTGTTACCACCATTAAGAGGATTTAGAAAGAGATAAGGAAACCCCCACTCATAATTTGATTTGATTCCTGTTAATTATCGATGCCTTAATATCAAATATTCAGGAGGTTCTCCATCGGACATGGTAGGAAACTTACCTCACCCGCTGAACATACAGTATACATCTCATTCGACTGTGCTTCTTTCGTTCAAACGTGCACATCCACGACTGATTTTTCCGACAGATTTCTCACTCTTGATGTGTGTGTGCACCTAGTCATCCATCATAAAGCTGGTGCATACCACCTCGGGTGAACTAGTTGTTAGTCGAAAATCAATCAATCTTCAAACTAAAACGGTTTAACTATCAATTCAAGTCAATTTTGTTAGTATTAAGTAAATCATTATAGATCGTCAGCCTCTAGCTATCGACATATCGCATGCGTGTTAGAAAACATTTGTTATTCAAGCTCTATTTTAATAAACTCGGTCTCAAATCAACTAGGAGTGAATGTACTTGTTATCGGGAATAGGATCATGCAGTGATACTCTATGTTTTGAAGATTTTGTCATTTTTTCCAATCACTACACTTAGCTTTTATTTGTCTACCTCCCAAAGAATAAAAACTAAGTCTTGAAGCACGACTACTGTAGGACTTTACTATCCCTTTAACTTTTAATATGAAATAGTGAATTTCCTTTCCCCCCCCCCCCCCCCCCCTTGAATTTTTTTTCTCGAATTTAAAAGAAATTGGATGATCGATGGATATTGGAAGATGCAATGAATGACTTGTTGAAATTCCACTTTCCAATAGTTGAGATATATATTACATGTATATTCATAGACTGATTCATGTACATGGATTGTATATAAAATGATTTATATGAAGAAGGGACAGTATATACTTAATGATTTGTATTTTTGATGAATATGAAAGGACACATTGTTTCTATTGATGATAAGGATAAAAATGTGACAGAAAATTTGGTAACACTATAAAGTGGGGATAACATTTAAGGTGGAATGGTAATTATGAATTGAATACAAGTTTTATAGATTCATCATATTCAGAATTTAAATATTTCTGGCATTAACTGCTTCATGATAGCATTATTAATTTCTTTTTATATTAAAATATTTAGCTGTTAAATAGTAAACTTAAGATTTTGTTTTACCTCTAGCAGATAAATGATTTTTTATTTAAAGATGTATTTGTATGAAAAGCAGAAAGCTTTGTAAAAGAGAAGGCTGAGAAGAAAGCAGGTATAAATATACCTTGAAAAAGAAATGCTGAACTATATTGTAAGAAAGTAAGGCTGCAGCTACATATGCTGTTATTGGTCGGATATTGTCAGAATTGTGCATAGAATTAGTTTTGTAATTATTAAGCGGTTTAGCAATATTAACATTTATCTATTTTAATTCTGAGTTCTATTCTTGTATATATTTTAAATAATACATTCATAAGTGTTTTCGCAACCCATTCATTTATACTTAAATTATTAACCCGCTCACCTCGAGATTCAGAAATTCCAATATACTTTGTACATAGCCCACCCGGTTCCCGTAAGCAAGGGGTTAATTGATTGAATCAAATGATTACACTTGAATATATTAAGGATAACAATTCACTTCAAGTGTGTAATATTATACTAAATTCAAAATTCTCAATAAAGATTAAATATATTCTCCTGAAACTAAATAAACTAAATAAACTTATCAAAACACAGGACTAACAGCAGAATTCAATTTTTATGAATCCATTTCCAAAATTAATCTCAGATGCAAGATGCTTAAAAAAAATAACGGGGTATTAAAATGGAAAAAAAAAACATGAATGGATGCTTGCTTGCTTTGCTTGCAAATGAAGGCATGGAAAGATCTCTTGGGGGCGGGGAGAAAAATTGGACGAAAATCTAACGACTTGAAATATTTCGAAAGTGACCACACACCCTGACTCCCATTTTCCCCACCATCTCCACCCTCAACATCATTTTCGTAATCGCTGTTGCCGTCATCTTCATCTGACGTCGCGTCCACGGTGCTGTCGGAAAGGTGGATGTCGTTGACACCGAGGACGTTCTCCCAACCTTGCGCTCCGTGCTTGCTGAGTCCGACCGAGTCGTCGAACGTCATCGCCTTGATGTTGAGCGAGGCGAGGATCGTCTCCTTGTCCTGCAGACTCTGGTCGTCCAGGCTGTTGCGGTTCGCCGACAGGATCGTGCACATGTCGCACTGGTTCACGTTGACGGCGCGTAGGTCTGCGCGGCTCAGCGGCGAACCCTGCATTGATGTAAAATATAATGTTAAAAACTAGATGGATCTTGCCCGACAAACTTTTTACTTGACACAGGCAATCAGGCCTAAATTAACATGCACTGAATTAATTCTTTAAACTCAATTTTGATGGTGATTCGTCATCCAGATCTTGAGATATCGCAATTACAAGCTACTTCTGCATACATAATGAGCCGTGACTGTACCTTTGACCTCATGACAGAAATGTTTTACAGAAATGTCAGTTGCCCGATTGTGCAACCAAAAGTGACCATTTATGAAATAACACTTGCCTGACATACATTACTTGTCCCAGGCTATTGGGCAAGAGCTAGTGCCCTGCTTTTATAGAAACGCTTCACAGAAATGTCAGTTGCCCGATTGTGCAACCAAACGTGACCATTTATGAAATTATACTTGCCCGACATACATTTGTACTTGTCCTGGGAAATTGGGCAAGGGCTAGTATCGAGCCCTGCTTAATAAATGTTAAATGACAGAAACTCACCCTGAGAACGTAGACGTTGGGGAAGTTCTTGATCGTGTCCCACTCCCGCTTGATGTACGTCAGACTCCCGAGCAGCACGATCGTCTTCAGCTCCTCGAAGTGGAAGTTGCTCGCTCGCAGCGGCATCACAAAGTTTCGCAGCCCGATGATGGGCGACTGGCCGTCCCCGAATAAGCACACGACCACGTGAGAGGTAAGCTTGATCTTGTGTGCCGTGGTACGGTCCTATTCATGAAAAAAAAGAAGATAATAATAATTTTATAATTTCTACCGTAACTCAAAGTGAACATTTCTCTACCGCGGCGACATCACTGAGTTTCGCAGCCCAATGATGGGCGACTGGCGGTCCCCAAATAAGCATATATTAAGCGACATTATTAACTTATTGAAGTGATTCTATACTGGGTTTTGAACCAGGAACCCACTTGACTACCCATCCACCAGGCTTACCAGTGTTATCTACGCTGGAACATTCAAGTAAAATTATTAAAGTGATTCTAAAGAGGGGTTTGAACTTGGAACCCACTTGACTACCCAACCACTAGGCCTCTTACCAGTGTAATATCCTCTAGGGTTTTCTCTGGACTCCAGTGGAACATTCCCGTGCAGTCAAACTCTGGAACATCTTCGACTTCGTTCGCAGCATTTGCGGCTTCCTTCCTTCGCTGGTGGGGTCCAACCCTATTTAGGTCAAATGTCAAAGGTTATAATGTCAAATGGTTATGGGTTGAAGGTTCACTCACTGCTTCACAACAGAAGCCCGGTTTCCCCGCGTATTATCTCTATGGAAACATCAAGATTACTATGAGTAGGCAATTGGTCAAAGGGTCAAGGGTCAAGTATGATGACATCTTGAGTTCGCTTTTTTTTCTAAAAAAGATATTTTCCAGGCTTGCCCTCATAAAGAAATTTCTCTATCTTACAATTATGGTTATTTAATATAACATTGTCTATGCGAGTATCAACACTCTTTACGTGATCATTATATTATCCTGTATATTATATACAATCCTTAAATTCTATTTCAATAGTTATCATATAAAGATTGATTTGAAGGAGATTTTCACAAAGACGCAATTATTTACCCTTACTTAGAAATTTGATTTAATATGCATTGTTTTGTCGAATACCGAAAAAGATCTATACATCTAGAGTTCCAGCACTCTAATTGTGCACTTTAATTCAGTTTAAAGTTAATTTTGACCAACATTTTTCTTCTGTATTTAGACTGCTAATAATAACCTCCTATCAGATTTGTTTTTAGTTTTGATACTTTAATATTTTGTTTAATTATTTGTCCTGCATTAATACATTTTTATATAAATGCAGTGGACCTGTTTGATTGGCCTGATTGAGCTACATGTTCAATAATGCTCTGATGGGCCAAACAAAACAATATTGACTAGTTGTTTCACTGAATAAAAGTAAGAACAAGATAAGAGTGAGAGGTTGAGAGATTCTAAGAGTAAGTATTAAACCAAATTAATGCTAAAATAGCCCAAGTGAAGAATTCATGGATGTTTACTACACAAAATCAGACAAAATACATGTACAATACATGGACATGAATGAAGATGGACATGCAAATTGAATATGACAGATGGGATTAAATTGAGAAAAAGAAAAAGAGAATATACACATATACTGTATATTCACTCTGAATGCAACAAAAACGACCATTAAAAAGAGAGATTTGAAAAATTATAAGATTTGCAAACACCCGTATTGAATTGATTTGCTAACAAAGAAAGGCATTTTTAAAAACTCTTATGAAATAAACAAATATATGTATCTATCCTACCGGAGTGGACAATTTACATTGAAAGTTGACAAAAAATGCTTGTTTTTTAATTTTTTATTACAGCTATTAATAATTAATGCCTATAAATAGATGAGGAATTATTTGTTTTAAGTTTGATAAACCCATTCATTTAAAGATAGAATTCATACAAACATGTTCAGGCATTCACAGACAAATACACATTAACAATTTTGTACAAAGTCATTTATAACAAAATAAATTAGATGTGCATGCATTTTAAACATTGCGAAAACTCCTGTCAATGCAAATACACTATTGTCATAACTTAATGTTGACATAGGAATATACAATACAATATAAACAGTACATCATATTCATATATATTCATCAGTATATTAATTGCCGTTTTGCATGCATTTAACATATCGGGGGCAGGCAGTTGTACACAGTCATGTAATTTATTGCAAGACAGTAAAAAGGGGAAGGCAAGGCAACAATAAATAAACAAGTATACTTATTTCATTGTCACATTCAGAAGACATTACAATTGGAAGACAAGGCAGAGGCAGAATTAACAACAAGTAAATAACTATATACTGTGTGCAAAGATACAAATTTTAATACTTCAACACAAAAACGAGGGTGAAAGTTCATTCAAAGTCATGTGAAGAAAGTAGTTACACAATTGAAAGGAGAAGCAGCAGATATTATTAATATTACAATAACAATTATATACAATTACAGTTAAACCTGTCTATAGCAGCCAACCTGCCTATACCGGCCACCAAAATTGATCTCTTGTGGAGAAAACCAACGTCATGGAACCTGTCTACAGGGGCCACCTGTCTACAGTGGCCACTTTTCTTGTTTCCCTTGGGTGGTCACTATACACAGGTTTGACTGTATATACCAGGTAGACAACCATTCATACGGTACTAACATTTACAAATGCAATGGTTCGAATTCTCAACAAGAGATGGAATCATCCAAGCAGACATCAATATTTGATTTGGAGTCACCAAAAGTTCTAAATTTCAATGATGGACTATACAAAATAACCTAAGATTAAATTTAAATGTAATTTTGATGAGAATTCTGGCCAAAGTGTGAAATCGTATGCACTGTGTAACAAAAGGGATAGAGGGATAGACATAATTTATGTTTGAAAGGGGAAGAGAAGCAAAAGAATATGAGAAAAAGGGAATAGCAAAACTGACACATGTGCAATAAAAAGTGTTAAAAGGATTGAAAGACAGAAAGGTGGGAAGAAACAAAAAAAACATATATTGAAGATAAGATGCAACCATACACATGTACATACATGTACATGCATGCACTCACACACACATACATACATACATACACATACAAAGAAAGACAGACAGAAAGACAGTGATTGAAATAAATGATAAAAAGAAATATAGACAGACATATAAACAGACATAAAACATACGAGATTAACATATAGCTCGCTACAAAGATAGAAAGATAGTTAGATAGATAAATAGATAGATAGACAAGACAAGACAGACATACAGACAGACAGACAGACATACAGACAGACAGACAGACAGACAGATAGACAGATAGAAAAACAGACAGACAGATAGACGGATAGAAAAACAGACAGACGACAGACAGACAGACAGATAGATAGACGGATAGAAAAACAGACGACAGGCAGGCAGGCAGGCAGATAGATAGAAAGATAGATAGATACAAAAATTAAAAATGAATAAAAAGACAAACCTTAAGGAGGAGAGAGAGAGCGAGAGAGACAGGCAAACATACAGACAAACAGACAAACAAAGAACCAAAGACACCACACGTCTCACTGCACTTACCTACAGGGGATTACGCAAAAGCCAGGACGGACAGAGGAAATAAATGGGAGTGGGGAGGGGTGGGGGGTGGGGGATAGATGAGGAAGGGGGTGTGGGAAATATAAACACACGCTTGTTATTAATACTTGTGAGCAAACTAGTCAGTTGCTATGGTTACAGTAGGTTAACAAAAAAGAAGTCACTCGTGTCAGCACACCGACTACTAAAACTGCTACTGTGGCCTAAAATCGTCATCAGAGGATTCAACAATTTAACCCCTAGGTTATCTTTTATAGTCCATGGAGTAACTCCAACTCACTATTATTTTGTAATCAACATTTCGTCGGTTTAGAAAGAGAAGGCAGCTTAGTTATTATTTGTACTTATTTGAGATAATCATGTTTATAAGTTTGAAAGCCATGTAGAAACCGAATGTAATTGCTCTCTTTTATTTTAGATGAATGTTCCCCAAATAGGATATAATTATTATCTGAAACATTGGTAACACATAGATTGGGCCCGGACCTATGTGATGTTTGCGTAACTCAATTTAGCGAAACAATGACTTAATGCCCTTCTTGTTCTTACCTGATGATTTAGACCATGGGCTAGACTTAGTCCATGGGCTAGACCTAGTCCATGTGCTAGACTAAGTCCATGTGCTAGACTTAGTCCATGGGCTAGACTTGGTTCATGTGCTAAACTTAGTCCATGGGCTAGACTTAGTCCATGTGCTAGACTTAGTCCATGGGCTAGACTTAGTCCATGGGCTAGACCTAGTCCATGTGCTAGACTTAGTCCATGTGCTAGACTTAGTCCATGGGCTAGACTTAGTCCATGGGCTAGACTTAGTCCATGGGCTAGACTTAGTCCATGTGCTAGACTGAGTCCATGGGCTAGACTTAGTCCATGTGCTAGACTTAGTGCATGTGCTAGACTTAGTCCATGGGCTAGACTTAGTCCATGGGCTAGACTTAGTCCATGGGCTAGACTTAGTCCATGGGCTAGACTTAGTCCATGGGCTAGACTTAGTCCATGGGCTATTAAAAGTAAATACATCAAACGATATCTAACCCAGGATTAAATGTAACCCCCTGTTGAGAATTCGGGCCAGTAATGTCTATTAAACAAAAGAAGAAGAATCTACACATCACATAAAAAAGGTATACACTGCAATCATGTATTACACTCTGCAAACATAACAAAAAAAAAACATTAACAAAACTGTTGTGAGTTGAGGAGTTGGAGTTTGAGAGGGGGTTAGTTCCACAGCTACTTGAAATATCAGCGACACTTGGGGCTAGAATCATCGAGACTAAAGTGTGTCAAGAAGTGGTTAAAAGATGAGGATTACTGGTGATGAACACAAAGACGACGACCACAACCACCACCACCACCACCATCACAAAGGCAGAGTTATATACACAAATCCTGTGCTAAAAAGGGAGGGGGAAGAAAAGAGCTAGTAGATATGTACATCAAACACCGCAGGGTTAGCTAGCTATAAATACATTATGTGTATTAAAAGCCTGTGTTAATACAATTAATGGGAGGGGGGAAATTTTTGCCACGCCATACCATGCAGGGTTTACTATGTATGGGACTGAGCTAGCCCATGCAAATGTTATTGGTTTTTGTGTTTTCTATCTATATATATCTGTGCTTCAAATACAGGCTACGCTTGCGATATTAAGTGACTTGTACGTTTTTAAAAATATATTAAGTGACTAATATATGTTTTTAATTATTAGTTTTGTTATTATCATGTCAAATCACGCTCTTGTTGTTGGGTTTGGTCACAAAAGGGAGTTTGTGTCCAAATATTAACAGCTAGATGTGCATGCAAAAAATTGTGTAACTAAAACCCCAATCCTATTAAAATAGAACTATTACTTGACTGTCAAGTTTCCAATAAGTTTTCATTGTCCTACCCCCGCCCCCCTCAAAAAAAAAAAAAAATTAATTAAATAAAGTAAAAAATATACAGTATATACAGTATAGTCACATAAATGTCAAGTATATACTTGTACAACACCTTATATCTTTGAAAATACATTTTGTGTGGAACACACATAGAATTCTATCCAGATTTCCTAGATGATTTTGCCACATGATGAACTAAAATGAATCTTTGACATGTACAAGACAATTTACTTTTACAATACTTATTCTTCATAGACCCTAGCCACACTATTTTCTGGATCGGTCGTGAATATATATATATATATTTAAAATCCTGTTTGGCAAGTCTAGAGGAAGGGATGTAAAGAAACATCATCTTTTCCTCTGACAAGTTTTTATTTTGAAAAGTAACAATAGTATACTTCTAAGTTCTACATAATCTTGTAAACAGGGACATAAGAGGATATTTCATATCAACGAAATGATAAATGCTACTGTGCAACAAGATGTATGTAGAGCAGATGAAAAGACAAAGAAACTCCTGAAATATAGAGAAATAAAGACGGTAGTACGGCGAGTGCATCAGATCGGCGACAGAGATAGGGATGGGCGTTCAGTCAATTTTGGGCCAAACTGAGTTCTGCGTAGCATCTTGTAGGTTGAAGTCTTCTCTTTGTGATGACAAATATTCAGATAGTAATCATTTTCTAATTTGGGAAATGTATATTTATCAAAAATGAAAACAGGGCTAAACTTGGTTTCTGGAAGCTCCCAATTCCTACATTTTGAACATAATTATCTCCAAAGTACAAACACTGACTTGAACATTATATAATATAGCATCTAGGTGCTCTATTGAGAGGCGCATTATTACCCTTGGTCATCAGGGTACAGTTCAAACCTGCACAATTATCTTGCGCACCATCTCAACTCCCAGGGGAGCATACTAGCACCCTTCTCTTTCTTAACGAGATATTGCTGGAAACAGGGCTCCAAAGTATTAACTTTCTTTGCTTTCTTTGTATATAGTCAGGTCAGTAAATTAATTATTCCCTATAACTTTTTGGCACCAAACAAAAATTGATTGGCCAGCATATTATTTTTCCTTTGTCAGCTGTCTATTACCTATTGGATATCCTAAGCCCCTTTGTTGACCCTAATCTGTAATTATGGATGAGGTTTGATATGTATTGCAAGAATTACAGGATGATTTTAATCTGCCATTGTCATTTCTAAAAATCAAATCAATGTACTTAAGCCAGCAAAATACTCCTCCAAGAAATATTTGCCAGCCCAAAGAAACCTTTTCTGGGCCGGGGCCTGCAGGCCAAGACCAGTGTCAAGTGGGTAGGCTTGTTAATTCAAAATACTTGCACCTTGAAGAGGAAACATTTATAAACACATTTTTTTAGGGAATTTTTTTTTTTACCGGTGTGCTATAAGCGATGACCGCCTGACAAGATTTATAAATGAAATCTAGTTAAAATCCTGTGATTTTAATAAATTAGGGTGTTTTTAGGTTTTTAGGGAAGGGGTGCCAGGAGTTTGTGGGTTGATTTTTTTTTTAAATTACATATTGGAATGTTTTTTGGGGGGGTTTTATTTAAAGGGAGGAGTCATTGGGAATTTGTGCTTTAGATGGGTTGATTTAAAAAAAAAATTACATATTAGGATGTTTTTTTTGGTTTTAGGGGAGTCGTCATCGGGAGTTTGTGCTTTAGATGGGGAAGATTTTTTAAAAATATGTTTCAAATAACTGTTGTTACATGTATATCAATCCAGGACAGGATCTCATTCACTGCAACATAGGATCACTAGTTAGGAAAACTTCATGCGCATGTCATGATACAGGCTTTTAAGAGCACTTTTAAATCTACATGCGGTGGTGTGCACAGGTCTTTACACAATGTGCTCGTGTGGTGTGGTGGTAGTGAGGGGCTATTAAAACCATGGGTTATTTGCTTTTTTTTTTAATTTAAGGGGGGGGGGGGGTTAAAATATGACTCTTAGAATCTGATTACTGATTCAGTATATATCATAAATCTAGTCAGGCAGCCATGTTTTTGGTTATTTATTTTTATTGGGTACTGAAGCGTTCAATAAATTTTGATTATTTACGTCTGGGATTGCCCTTTATCGTCACCATCCGAGAGATGCAGTGTAGGTTTGAACCCAGCCGATTAGTGTGAGGAGCGGAGCTCCGAACCCTAGACCAGATCGCCTTGTTTGGAGGCAGATCC
Organism: Echinarachnius parma; assembly: GCA_037951105.1. Lineage (NCBI taxonomy): Eukaryota > Metazoa > Echinodermata > Echinoidea > Clypeasteroida > Echinarachniidae > Echinarachnius > Echinarachnius parma. The sequence goes on along the minus strand of JBAMJV010000906.1, from coordinate 161,459 downwards.
CTTAGGATTTCTTTTATTTCTCTATGGTTGTTAATTTGCTTCCTTGATTTTTTGTACAATTTTTTTACATTTCAACCTAAACTAAAGTATAGTCAATAAAAGCCTGGTATATACAGTAATACTCCCATTCATCAAATTAATATATTCTAATGAATAATTTAAAATTTTCAAAAATCAAAATGGTTGTTTAACTTGTTTTACATCATTTTATGACTTCTAACTGAATATATCTTGTCGATGGTAAACGTTTCTATTTAAATGGCAAACTGGTGGTTGCCTAAAGCAGATAATCATATAAGTATATTATAAATATACCTCTTTAATACGTAATAGACCATTTGCAAAACAAGCACAGGTTACAATGTGAATGTTGTCTAATGTCTACTACAACTTGTGTCTAAAATTTGCAAGCTTCTAGCTGATTTTACATCTTTTTTACAAACAAAATCTGCCATCAAAATATTGATAAATGATAAATTCAATCAGTTTTTTTTTTTCATTTAAAATCTTTAGTTATCATGCTCGGATACTTGAATATGATTGGCGCTAAAAGCTATTTCGCAATGGTAAAGGCATTAATACCAGTTTATAAGCAAAAAAGCTAGTTTTTTAATAAGAGATATATCAGCGTTTTTATTTTGCATAGATGGTAGTGGCATTTTGAGAAAATATAACATAGATCTGTATTAGTTTTTAGTTTTTTATTTAGTAAACTAAAGAAGATGGATAGTGAAATAGTCAAACACATTGGCCCGTATTCACAAAGGAGGTTTGTACAAACCCCAGTTCAAACCGCGGTTTACATCTATGGAATGCCAATTGTAAACTGATGGAGAGAGAGAATGTGAATTTCTTACTTGTTAACAATGTTGATGGTACACATTCTCTCTCCATCAGTTTACAATTGGCATTCCATAGATGTAAACCGCGGTTTGAACCAGGGTTTGTACAAACCTCCTTTGTGAATACAGGCCATTAAATTTGTTCAGAAGTATTTGATTTGGCTATAACACGAATTCTCCAGAGACCCCAGCCGAGGTATTTTGCGGGGCCAGTCCTAAATAGGATAAACATATAACTGCAACTGAAATTACTGTAAGTTCATTATGAATAGACTCACAGATTGGAGTTTGTTTGAAATTGAGGATTAAAAGAGATTTCACACTGCGTATTAAAGATGTTATGAATGTTGTTTAAACAAAGCGTTTCGCTTCAGAACTTCAAAATCCACTGCCATCTCGTGTTAGTTTTTAGTTTCCTTTACAAAATTATACTTTAGAAATATAATACTTGTTTGAATATGATTATATAGATATATATTTTTTTCAAAACATAGATAGGCGATATCTACCACTAAAGAGGAAACCAGCGTATTGTAGTTTGCTCTGCTTTAAGTAAGCTGAAAGGGAAGCTTTCTATCACAAAGAAAAGCCATGAAGGGTTTATAAAGACGATAGAAAAGAAGAGATCGAAGACTAAAGGGGGGGGGGGGGCAATCAAAAGGGTGTATTACTACTGTGAGAGAGAGAGAGTGGGGGGGGGTGAGGGTGCAGGAGAACATAATCATCAAGTATTCATTTCATTTCCATATTTGACTGACGAAAAAAATCGCACAGCGACATTCAGAACCCACCAGTGCTGTATAAGTCTTTTGGTCCGGTCTATACTCCCATTTGGATATTTCAGTCTAAGAACCAACTGGCCCAGCGACCCAACACTGGGGCGGGGGCAGTTCCCGGTCCTGTTCAGGGGGGCGGGAGGCGGAAGGTAGCCAGCCAAATGGGGGAAGAAGAGGGGGGGCGTGATGGCATTGACGGAAAGAATAAACAAACAAAATAATCATGAGAGAGAGAAGTTTGGCAAAATGAAACAAAAACATAAAATATATATCGAAACAGATGAGATAAACAAAAACAAATAGTAAAAACATGATCAAATGAAACGGAGCTGAACGGATGTATTTATTCAAAGTGATCCATTAACTTTGTCAAATTCAACCAACATCACTTGGTGCTTACACTTCTCTTGTACCTTGTTGTTTGGCTTACGTTACGGTATTAACAGAAGGAATGAAATGGGCTTTGATTTGATAAATGTCCTCCTAATTATGAAGATATTTATGATTGAACAAAAAAACGTGTTGGAATGCTTCTTCCATGGGCAGTAAGAGATGAAATCTTACATCAATGTTAACTTTTTTCACTAGGAAGACAGTTTTCTTTTACTTTGAAACTTTCACACATCATCCAGAAGGATAATATTGGTCTATGTTTTGAAGTCTCAAATATCACTTTGGGTAAAAATTAGACGAAGCTAATGGATCACTTTAATGCTGGGTTGAACGGTAATGTTAGTCAGACCGTCGCACCTGCTCTCCCCATCTACTCTTCCTGCAAATGATATGAATGAATGAATCAATGAATAATACTAACATCAAAGCGAACAATGCCACAATACGATATTACTCAAATCTGCCATCAACGTCCACTTTCTCTATCTGCCATAACATCAAAGCGAACAATGCCACAATACGATAACACTTCTGCCATCACTGTCGGTCCACTTTCTCTTCTATCCATGGTGAAGAAAGTATGAGTAGAGTGATAACGGTTGTAAAAACCTTTTAAACTTGAGCTCACCGCACTCTACACGATCCGCTCCGATCCAACAAACGATTGCGGATCTGAACTTATACTACATGCTTTAAATACGCACGTCTAGCTTTAGTTCAGATACGCAGTTGTTAGTCAGATCGTATCCTATCGTGTAGTGAGTGGGTGTCTTTATAAGAGGTCACACAAATATTCATCACTAGAATATTAAAATTTGAGAGTGGCCACTAAAAAACAACAACAACTCCACTTTGGGGATATCACTATTCACTAGCATCTCTTAAGAGCTCGGTCATATCAAATGGATTATAAAGCATCAATGAAATTTGGTGTCCCGAAGATACATTTTAGTGGCCCCGGGCCAGTAGGCCTGTGCTAATTTTGAGCATTTCTCTTGGTACTACAGGGGGGTGTTTCACAAAGATCCCAAGTCGAACTTAACTCTAAGTTGGACTTCAAAAGTATGGAAAGCCAAAGTTACTTTGAAAACAAATTGTAAAAGTACATTTGAAAGGCATAAAATGTTGTTTCAAATCATTAATATTTTTCTATTATCAAGGATATTTCATGTTCTTCATGTAAAATGTATGAAAAGTCTAAAATACTTACATTTTTGCTTTTGAATATATTTTATTCCAAGGCTACAAATGGCTTACCATACTTTTTAAGTCCAACTTAGAGTTAAGTTCAACTTAGGATCTTTGTGAAACACCCCCTGGGTTTGTCACACTCTGGCACATTGGTGGGTGACAATCCGTCCTTCATGTACACAACAGCTTTATAGAGTACCAAAGCTGTGACATCATACAAATCTATTTTTAGATTTTCTCAATTTGAACTTCATTTTCCTGACAGAGCATCAAAGATAATGTCCAAATGTTGAAAATCAGTCGGATATGTGACGTATTGGCAGAGATATGACCATCCGAATAAATATGTTTCAATAGGGAATCACGGTTATTTTGCTCTGGTTCGTAAAGTTGTGAACCAGAGCAAAATAACAGTGATTTTCTATTTAAATAAATTCATTCGGATGGGCATATCTCAGTCAATACTTAACGTATTCGATTGATTTTCAACATTTGGACATTATTTGTGATGCTCTTTCAGAAATGAAGTTCAATTTTGGAAATTCTAAGAATAGGTTTTTGATGACGTCACACTTCACCGCTCTATAACAACCACCCTACTTTTGGAGAGTTGAGAGACGCAACCAGTTGTCAAACAGCGATACGTGGCAAAAATACATACGTACATCTAGTTTCTTCATTTTTATGAACTTTTCAATAATCCTCTTTGATTGAGCAAAAGAGAATATACATGCGCATCCATTAAGTGTTGATTGCATTGCTATTCATAGTTTATGTGTCGAAATAGGTTTGCTATAATACCAATTAGTCTATCACTGTCTATTTTTTTTCCCAGAGCAAAATAGAGATTGAAAGATGTTTTGAACCCAATAAAATCTGAAATAAAAATTAAAAACCCACATAAAGTTCATATCAAGAGAAAAGGGGAAATAAAGGCCTTTAGGAGCAATATTTAATTCTAGGTATTTAATTTCCCATTATAAATTTTGTATAGCCCTAAAAAGTTATAGACACTAATTAAAAAAAAAATTATTACACTTTTACATGACACAAACAGATTGTACAAGATTATTTTCAAAGATTATTTTAAGCCCAGAAAATAAATGTAATCACATTTTTAAAAATGACTTTAAGTATCTGCATGCAATCCCATTATTTTCTACATGTCTAAAAAGGGAAATTATAGGGAAGGGGAAAATAAGGATAAACTCTGTTTTTCTTTTATTTAATAAAACAATCATGCTGTGAGATTCAAATTCACCCCAAACCAAAAGAATGATTTTGTTTCTGACATATAATTCTCAACAGCAAATAAACATGCTTGTCAATATTCTGTTAGATTAAAAGTTCAATACAACACTTACAAATCCCCACTACACTCATAGGCTAAATATCTATTCCGATTTAAGTCTTCCGTTTCTGCAAGCTTTTTTTGTCCATTTTCCATTTTCCAAAGAAATCAATCATGGCCTAGATAGATGGTTTCAAATGTAAAATAAAGAATTTTATGTATAGAAAATTTGTGGGGAGGGTTTTTAACAACACTTGCAAATCCCTTCTACACCCACGGACTAAAAGTCTATTCAATTTGAGTCTTCCGTAAGTCTTCAATTTTCTTTCTCTTTTCATGTACCAAGAAATAATGGCTCTGATAAGTGTGGGGGTGGGGGGGGGGGGGGAACATAACGAGCAGTTTGTGAGAGAATGGAGAATTTTGTATTTATTCACTTACAATTACTTCCACCCTAAATATAAAAAAATATAAAAACATGTCACGTAGTCTTGTCTCTAGATAGTCAGAGCCGTTACCTTCATTTTGAGACTTTCATTCAATATATTTGGGATGGGGGAAAAAAGCAAGCCTCATTCTTGCAATCAAATACAGTCCATTCTTTTAAAAATGTTGAAAAAAAAGGAGAGGAAAACATTCATTTTTATTAATTATTTCAAAGTAATATTTATTTATTTATTTTGTTTGGATGGGAAGAAACAGTGTAAACCTCAACCTTTGAAACAACTGAAGGCAAACAATAACAAACTCATTCCTTTCAACTTGGGGATGCGAATGAGCAAAAGGCAAACAAGATGATTTTGTCTTTTGAGAAAGAAAAAAAAAGTTCAACTCAAAATTTGGGGTGAAGTAAAAATGGGTAGCAGATATTTGAGGGGGAACAAAATATCAAAGGTGATATTAAAATGGTTCTACCTTCGAAGCATGGCCGAATTTCTCCGCTTCCACTGAGCCATGTTATTGATTTGTGGGCAGAGGGGGTCCCCACTTTCAATCGCCCCCTGTTAAGCCTTTAAGGGTTAAGTATTAAATTTAGTTTATGAAGGTTTAAAGTTGGGCGTGGGAATATGGGGACAGGAGGAGGGGGGGGCATGTTTTAATGGGTATGGGGGAATGGGGGAGGGGGAGGGGCACCCAGAGGGGTGGGGGAAGGACCCAATTTGGTGGGGGAAAGGGTACAAAAACACAAGGACATAGGGATGATTATTCATTATCAAATTTAGTTTATAAAGTTTTAAAGGTAGGGTGTGGGAATATGGGGACAGGAGGAGGGGGGGGGCATGTTTTAATGGGTATGGGGGAGGGGGGTGCACCCAGAGGGGTGGGGGAAGGACCCAATTTGGTGGGGAAAAGGGTACAAACAAGATAAGGACATAGGGATGATTATTAATTATCAAATTTAGTTTATAAAGTTTTAAAAGTGGGGCGTGGGAATATGGGACAAGAGGGGGAGGGGGCATGTTTTAATGGGTATGAGGGAATGGGGGAGGGGGAAGGGCACCCAGAGGGGTGGGGGGGGGGGGGACCCAATGGGTTGGGACAAGGGTACAAACAAGACATGGACAAAGGGATGATTATTAATTATCAAATTTAGTTAATAAAGTTTTAAAGGTGGGGTGTGGGAATATTGGGGGGGGGGGGGGGAGCAAGAGGAGGAGAGGCGTAAATGGGAATGGGGAATGGGGGAGGGGGAGGGGCACCCAGAGGGGTGCGGGAGGACCCAATTGGTGGGGACAAGGGTATAAAAAAGACAAGGACATAGGGATGATTATTAATGGACACAGGTTAGGCCAAGGAGGAGAAAAAACATTTGTATTATCGCTGAATGTCCACAGAGACATTATTATTAAATACAATTCAAATTTCACACCAACATTATTATCAGTATTTTTTAAAAACACATTATTAATATGAACAACAACGGTGAATAAACATGTATTCAACTTCAAACCTGAATGGAAGGAAAACTATTTAAACAATAACAACAAAAATCCCCTTGTCACAATCTGAACTTTGATAATACATTTACAAAACATGAACAATGTTTATCACATGAATATATTGTAATATTACTAAGATAAAATCCTGGCACTTTTGATACATATAAAGGTACATTTGAATTCTGTCTAAATAATGCCAACCAACATAATGTGTGAACCCATGGCGATTACATAGATCATGCAATGGTGTAAAGATAATCTGTTTGATTAAATATTGACAATAACAATGAAACATTCATAATAAATACTTTATGAATCCTTTTAATAGGGAATGAGGTAGCCTATTTCTTTTTTAAAACAGTTATGGTTCAATATAGGCAAAGACTATGTAATTTTAGAAAAAGAGAAGAATGAACCATAATCAATGTGATGCTGAATTTCATGAATAGTTGAACTTTACATTATGAATGCAATGTTGCATTTTATGAATATTTGAATTCAACAAAGACAAGTGAATGGATGTAACACAGTACAGGTCTATATTAAATGGTAGAAATGTTTTGATGTTTCAACATAAACGGGCTGTAGGCTAATTTGATCATGGAGGAATTATCGTGGTTCATGACATTCTTTGATTAAAAATAATCATTTTAATATAAGAAAACTTCCTAGATTTAATCTACTACTACTACCACTATGACTACTGCTCCTACTACTTCTTACTATTGCTGCTGCAACCATTGTTGTTGTTGCTGCTGCTGATGCTACTTCTACTACTACTACTCGTATTACTCCTAATTATAATGCTTTAAAAATGCTATCACAACAACTATCATTTTGAATTTGGTCTAACGTTGTATTTTAAGGTCCTCGGTTTAAATAGTCTAACAACACTCTCTCCACCACCGCAACCACCTCATTCACAACCATGTCCACCCCATCCCCCACAAGAGCGAGCAACAAGTGACTGGTTTATATAGTGCCACAAGTTGCGAAGATCGTCGAAAGCAAAAGAAAGAAAAAAAACGTACCTTTCTGCAAGTTGCATGCCGTTATTCTTTCCAGAACCGATGGTCGAGGGAATGGCGAGCGCTGCTTGAATGACAAGTGAGATGGTACGAGAGAGAGAGAGAGAGAGAGAGAAATTAGAATCAACGCATTATTCAACGCTTGAAATTAGCACAGGCCCTGCTAGCCCGAGGCCACTAAATACTGTATTAGCTTCGTGCCACTAAATTTGATTGATGTTTAAAGTGAGGCCTGTAAAATATCAGATATTGCCCAAAATGACATTTGAGACTTCAATCCTGTACCAAAATCATTGTAAGATATGTCTTAATAATGTAATGTGTGAAAGTTTCATTGAAAAAGAACACTGCTTTCCTGGTTAAAAAATCTAAAATATGCGTCAGCTTTTACAACAAATTACTGTATGACGTTTATGCGGTTTATGACCGTTCATCAACACTCTTGAGCTGAATGATAGATATCGTCATACTAAAGGGGCATTTGAAAAAATCTAACCCTATTTTATTCTTCTCTTACCATAAGCTAAACAACACGGTAGAAGATTAATGAGGAAGCTCCAAGTAAATTTTGTTGAGTTAGACACTTTACAGGCATCCCTTTAAGGTTATTCCTAATTTTGCCCACAGGTTAAATTTAGTTAAATAATGGACTAAAGAAATTATGTCAAATCATGCAATTTTACACAGTAATTAATTTAATTTGCTTTTAATGTCTTGAATGGTAAATATTTTTTCTAAAAATAAACTGATTTATCAATTTCAGCATCTCATCAAAGAAACTGACTTCCTTAATCGTGAATCATTTGGCATATAATTATATTTATTATAAACAAAGTACAAAGCAGTCCATTACCATGACATTATTATCATATAAAATAAGCGTATCTTCCAAGGTCCAAAAATACATAACAGTTTAATTGCATGCAAATAATCATTCGCTGTTGGTTAATTAGCGAAGCGATTAGAATACATAAATATAAACACAGAAACAAATACAAAGACACAAACACATTCTGAACAACACTGGTGGTTCCTGTAAATGAAATATCATGGGAATGATGGAATATCGTGATTGAAAACTTATTTGTAAAAATGGGAGAAATAAAGAAAAGGAGCATATAAATACTCAATCAAATAACAAATAAAAACGAAACCGAAGATGAGCGTATCAAACTTCGGGGTGATGATTTGAGATGAAATTGCATCAAACTAAAAAGGGAACAATGGACAAATAAAAGGAATAATGAATAAATCAAGTAAAGTTGGGTTGAATCGAGAAGCACAATTTCCTAAGGTGAGCATGTCCATCGTTGGGTGTTGATTTGAGATGAAAGTTCCATCAAACTGGAAGGTTATAAATAATAAAAAAACGAATGAAGAAAAACTTTCTCCCAAATAAGCAATGTTGGACAAACAAAATTTTCCAAAATATCATACACACAAACACACACAAGCGTCAATTGCATACAACATTCAGCCACCAAGCAATGACTAATTGCTATGTTCTATAAAGAAGAGTGTCAGTTCTAGCAAACTAATATCGCCTCCAATGGGTGATTTATATAATTTGATTTTGTATCAGTGCTGTTTAGGTTACATATATATTTGCAACAGACACTTTATAGTCAAAACAATTTATAATTTTTCGATTTTAGCAGAACTTTTTTTCAGTTCAATGTTCATAGCCAACAAAGGAAGGGGGGTGAAAATGATAATATTGGGGCAAAAAATACCTTTAAATCTTTGTTATTTTCCAAGGGAGAAGTGACTTATATACACTGTCAGCAACAGCGAAAATTTTATTTCGGGGGCTCCTTTTCGGGGGCTACTTTTATCATCTCGGGGGCTACAATTTTCCGGGCTCTTTTTCGAATTTCAGGGGCTACTATTAAGCTCTAATGCTGTGAGTGATCATCTTATAAGCATTTGATCACGATTCAAACAGAAAATCCAACAAAAAACCCCGAAATCCCCCCCCCCAAAAAAAATAAAATTAAATTAAATTAAAAATAAATAAATCTTTTTTTTTCCGGGTGCTCTTTTAGGCATTTCGGGGGCGAATTCGCCCGCCGCCCCAGAGTATTTTTTTCGCTGGTCAGCAACTAGTGACATATCATTATCACTGTGGAAGATGAAGTACATTTACGCTAGCAAGCCTTGTGCCATAATTGATTTATTCCTCTATAAAGTGCTTATATAGTATTGATACAGAATTTCTTCTCATGTGCAATCCTATTTACCAATTTGTTTAATTAATTAATTAATTTATTATTATTATTTTTTACTATAGTGCAATTTTACATGAGTTTGTGTGGCAGTTATAACTGCTTCTACTTTTAACTATATGCCTATACACTACGGTTGGTCATTTCAACATGATATGAACATGCCTATTTTAATATAAATCATACAGTTGTGCTTATAATTCTAGCAAGCGTGCTAAAGATTTCTTTATGTTACACAGGCATTACCATGTTAATACCAATATATCCCAACTTTCCTTAAATATGATCGTTCATACTTATCTAACATGCATGCTAAAGATTTCTTTATGTTGGGGGGGGGGGGGGGGGGAGATTTACACAGGCATTACCATGTTAATACCAATATATCCCAACTTTCCTTAAATATGATCGTTCATACTTATCTAACATGCATGCTAAAGATTTCTTTATGTTGGGGGGGGGGGGGAGATTTACACAGGCATTACCATGTTAATACCAATATATCCCAACTTTCCTTAAATATGATCGTTCATACTTATCTAACATGCATGCTAAAGATTTCTTTGTTGGGGAGGAGGGGGAGGGGGGGGGGTTCACACTTACACAGGCATTTCCATGTTAATACCAATATATCCCAACTTTCCCTAAATATGATTGTTCATACTTATCTAGCATGCATGCTAAAAGATGTCCTTATGTTGGGGGGAGGGGGGGGGGGGGGGTCACATTTACACAGGCATTACCATGTTAATACCAATATATCCCAACTTTAATCAATGTGATATCATACCTATCTAGTATGCCAACTAAAATTCCTGTGTGTGTTAATTAACTTCACATTTACACCCATTTATACCAAGTTATTTAAACATTCATAAATGTTTGACATACGGTGGTGTGCATTTTTTCCAGCATGCAAGCAGATGCATTCTTAGTGTGGTGACTTCACGCATACACGTACATGCGGTGTGCTGTGTTTTTATACCAAGACATTGAAACGAGTGTGAACGTTACCTGTGTTGCTCTCGGGTTCAGATGGAGGTGTTTTGTCTGTTTTCGAACGAGTTTGGAGCAATAAAAACGAGCGGGCAAAGTCAGTATCAGCAGTTCACATTTTGTCGGTTGAGAAAGAGAAGGGAGCTAAGTCACTTTTTGTACTTCTAAGATAATCATGTTTATAGTTTGAAAGCCATGTAAAAACAAAATGTAGCCCTCTTTTTTGTTTTCAAGATATTCAAAAACATTTTGCATCAAATAGAGAAGGTTACAACCTACAAGATGGTATGCAGTACTCAATTTAGCGCCCTTCTCACGCCCACCCTACGACAATCCATTGTCTATATACAGGAACCTAGTCTATCTACTATGTATTACTAAGGCAACGGGACTCACAATATCTGGTGGGATATGGGGTCTGGGGGGTGTTTCACAAAGATCCCAAGTTGAACTTATCTCTAAGTTGGACTTAAAAAGTATGGAAAGCCATTCGTCTCTTTTAAAAATTGTTCTAGAAGTTCTTTTATAAGGCATAAAACGTTGATTGAAACTATAATAATATTTTCTATTATCAAGGAGATTTCATGTTCTTGATGTAATAATTATGACAGTAAAATACTTGCATTTTTGCTTTTGAATATATTTTATTCTAAGGATACAAATGGCTTTCCATAATAGTTAAGTCCAACTTAGAGTTAAGTTCAACTTAGGATCTTTGTGAAACACCCCCCTGTAATCTACAGATATCAGCAAACTTTACTAATTTGGAAATTGACCACTCATAAAATTGCAACTCATTGGCAACATTTCTGACCCTTTGATTACGTTATTGATTACAAGACTTATCCAATATTTTGGATCACTTCTTTCACCAATTGAATAAATGCATGATAATAAGTAACAAGGAAATCCTAACTTGGGTTACAACATTCCATTCAAAGTCACTCCTCCACTCTTTAATAACTAATAGCCCGGTCACATATCAACGGATTGCGTAAACGGACGTCAAACGGAGAGCTAAATTTTCCATCCGTTCATCTCCGTTCGTATGCGTTTCTTGTCCGTTCCTTGTCCGGTGATGTACGCTGTTCTATGTTTTGTACATAAAGCAATGGAGACGACTTTCATCACCGGATAATTTCATTTCGCAAATTTTCTATTCGTTGGGCATTCGTTTCCGCTATCCGTTGATATCTGACCGGGCCATTTATCTAGGAATTAAAGCGACAAATTAATGTTGGGGGTATTCAAAAAAATAATAATCTAGCAATTTTTTAGTCAATAAATTCTTGATGAATTCAATAAGCATTACATGTAACAAAAAAAAATCATTCATCAACCTTTCCAAAGTATATTAGATTTATTTCAAGCAAATTGTTAAAGAATGAAATTAATATGAATGAGAGATATTAACATAATGGACATGATGTAGATGAAATTAATAATAACAAAAGATGCAAATGGGGTATGTTTATAGTCTCTCTGTGTCTCATTTCCCCCTCTAATCACAATGCAGATGACCCAAATCCCAATGTGTATACATGCCAAGTGGAGGATACCATTTAAACCATCAGTCGAAAATGAGGGGAGTTCGATCATCCACCAATGCAGAGGGACTAAAGAAGAAGCAAATTTGATTCTCAAATGGGAAGAAGAAAATTTCATGAAGCCGAGATGTGATGATGAAAATCCATTATATTTGTTTGCAGATGAACCTTATGTATGATATCTTATGACCCTGTATCATCAAATGCTTAGAAAGAGATGGAAAAGAAAGAGGTAAGAGAGGAGTAACAAATAACAAAGAGATTGGGGTAAGAAGAAGAGAGAAATGATGGACGCCCTGGCCCGTATTCACAAAGGAGGTTTGTACAAACCATGGTTTAAACCATGGTTTACATCTATGGAATGCCAATTGTAAACTGATGGAGAGAGAATGTAAATTCCTTACTTGTTAACAATGTTGATGGTACACATTCTCTCTCCATCAGTTTACAATTGGCATTCCATAGATGTAAACCACGGTTTGAACCATGGTTTGTACAAACCTCCTTCGTGAATACGGGCCATGAGGTTGGATATCAAACAGACAGAGAAGGGAGAATAGAGTAACATTCAGAGACAAAAATAGGAATATATAAAGAGAAAAAAAATAGATACATACAGAGAAAATGGACAGATATATACAGAGAAAAAGAGGATAGATATGTATTAAGAGAAAATGGACAGATATATAGAGAGAGGATAGAGGACAGATATTTGAGAGAAAAAAATAAATAAATAAAAAGAAAAGGGATAGATATAAAAAAAGAAAAAACAGGATGGATATTTATTTAAAGATTAAAAGGATAGATATATAAAGAGAAAATGGGGCAGATATGTAAAGAGATATAGTAATTAATACGCAGTATAGTATGCTGAACCTTTCTTTCTTCTATTTCAATTTTTTACAGCGCATAGAGACATATGTGATATGCGCGTTATAAATACCTTATTATTATTATTATTATTATAAGAGAAACAAAAAAAACAGACGGACAGAGTATACAAAGAGAAAACGGGCAAGACAAAAAGGAGAAAATAGAACTAATAAAAAATAAGGGATAGATTGATATGTTTTTATTAGGATTTTAAGATTCCAAGAGTAGAGGATAGAAGCATAATGAGAAAATGGGATAATAATATATAAAGCGAAAATTGGATAGATGTATAAAGAAAAAATAGGACAGATATTGTAGGTAAAGAAAAATTAGAACTCATAAAAAAAAAAAAATTTTAAGTAGATTGAGATGTTTTTAAAAAGATAAATAGATAGATAGATAGATGGATAGATAGATCCCAGGTCTTACCATCCGCATTCTGAGCGCGGTGCTCTTGCATAGGGATGTTCTCTCCGTTGGTGGCGGATGGAACGGCTGAGGTGAGTACCGTGGAGGCAGAGGCGGAGAAGGAGACGTGGAGAGAGGGAGGGGAAGGGGCACCATTAGTAGGGGAAACTATATATATAGTTAGAACACAAAGTGGCGTGGATAAAAGTATATATATATATAGTTTTGTGTAAAATGTAGGGAGCAGGGTTAGATATTATAGTTAGAACACAAGAGGCGGGGATAAAAGTATATAGTTTTGTTGTAAATCACAAGAGGCAGGCGGGGAAACAAGTATATATAGTTTTGTGTAAGTTATGGGGAGAAGGAGTAGATATATAGTTCGATCGCAAGAGGCAGGGATTACAAGCATGAAGTTTTGTATAAATCACAAGAGGCAGGGATAAAAGTATAACACAAGAACAGATGCGATATACAATTGGACCAAGGAAAGGCAGAGTAACATTAAATTTAAGAGGAATAGGGATACATATATTGTTACATTTGTTTGTGAGGGGATAGAGATAAAATGTAACTCATAGGTAAAACAGGGATACAAATAAATTCAGATCATGACAAAACGGGGGATTATTCACAAAGAGATAGGGATAATAGTTGGATCAATAGGGATCATAAAGGAGGATATGGGGAAGAAAACATATATATAGTTACATAAGGATCATAGGGAGGATTGGGGAAGACAACATATATATAGTTACATAAGGATCATAGGCAGGATCAAGGGGGAAAACAAAAACATAATGATGATGAGGGAATTGGACCATAACATGGAGTTTGCAGGTATATAAATATATATAATTTGTTGTTGTTGGTTTGGTTTAGTTGTTAGTTTTTGTTTGTTTTGGGGGGAAGGTTGGGCAATATTTGACATCGAGTGAAATATAATAAGGGTTTGGTGGGTGTGATGGAATAAGAGACGAGACAAAAAAAGAAGATAAGAGGGCCATGAGAGGGTCATATTCAAAATTAAAAAGACAACAACAAAAACGACTTGTTGACTTCCATTTTTGACATCCACAAATTTTGACACAATATGGCGATGCAACGTGGCAACTTGCCTTATTACAAACATTTTCGATGAAAACAAAAATGAAATTGCCACATGACTGTGCATGACACTACGGCTCAGTTTTTGTTGGATGCTTTATACTAAATGACTCATGCACATTTCAAGTCGACTTTATTGGACACAAAATGGCGAGCTTTTCACAGATAACTTATCATCCCAAAATTCAAAGAACGAACACATAGCAGTTTGAAGTTTGCACTTTCCATGGGATATCATATAAGCTTATCTGAACAGGAATTGATATGATAATTGTACAGAAGGCTACAATGAAATTGTTAATTTAAACCAAAAGTGCTTTTTAATCTGATTTCTGTATTTTTGATCTGATGGATTTTATCTGATGTCCGTAAAAGAACATAATAACAATCTCTTGACATTTCTATATGATCATGGATGCTACTAAACATTAAATATCTCTACAACTGAAAATATAATGTGATGAAACGATTTTCACTGTTATCCAAAATGAAAAGATAATCATTCAAAGATGCATTTCATGACATGTTAATAAAATAATCATAACAATGATTCAACTGGAAACAGAAAATAATACAAACTAAAATGATTGTGTAAATCTTATTCAAAGGACTATCTGGCATTTTTAAAACAATTATAAACATTATTATTGGCACAAAGTGGCTGAAATATACATGTACATGTAAATGTCAGGCCTTGCTTTGAAAATTCCAAGTAATTGTACAAATCATCATCAACTTTAATACATAAACAAGGTTAGTTTTGTTTCTGTTTAGTAGTTTTGTGGGGTTTACCACTCTTATTCCGCTTTATGAATGAGTTTGCAATGATTTGCAATTTAAGCCTTGGATGCCATTTAACCATGTCTATACAAGATAAATCCAATGCAATAATGATGCTTTCTCAGAATAAACTTTAAAACTGATAGTTAGCATGATTAATATTATTTTATATCTAACTGTATCATTTGTATTACTCTATGTCTCTGTTATATATGACACATTTTGATATTAGTACAATTTTAGCAAAGCAATATTAATGAATGGAAGCGAGCCGCATTATAAATATAATCATTCTGGTATCTGAAATAATTCCAGCATGCCTTTTATCTAGTAACCAATGATTACTTCAGAATCTAAGTTTCTTGGCTATCATTTTGGTATCTGAAATAATTCCAGCATGCCTTTTATCTAGTAACCAATGATTACTTCAGAACCTAAGTTTCTTGGCTATCATTTTGGTATCTGAAATAATTCCAGCATGCCTTTTATCTAGTAAATAATGTTTACTTCAGAACCTAGGTTTCTTGGCTATCATGTTGGTATCTGAAATAATTCCAGCATGCCTTTTATCTAGTACATAATGTTTACTACAGAACCTTAGTTTCTTGGCTATCATTTTGGAAAATGGTGAATATAGAAGAGAGAAAAATAGTAACCAAAATTATCCAAGTAGATCCTTTAAAAAAATTAAAAGCATGCAAAGAAAGATGAATGATACAAAATAAAAATTGCATTCACAAAAATGATGGTGCACCTAGTCAAAGCACGAAAGAACCCCTTCACAATTTTCTTCTTTCGATCTGATGTAATTTTTTTTTTTTTTAAATGTACTGTGCATGCGGATAGGCCTATTTTACTTTTTAAAGTGCACATGCAATTTCTTGAAGAAAACTATTTATAACCCATGATAATTTGTATAAAATTTCCCATGGAGATGGGAGATGGATATACCTAAATCTACAGTAATCAAAGAAAATAAAAGTGCAATTCAACTAACATATTTTTTTCTGGAAAAAGAACATTATATTTAGGAAATATTGTATACTGGATCGAGTATGATATAAAAATGATGAAGCAGTTTGATTTGTATAGGTTGTAAAGGCTCAAAAGCATTTTAATTGTGTTAATTCACCGTTTTTCTGCAAGTCTATGTGTACTTTGCTATTAAAGCGCATATATACTTTACAAAGTTGTCTTGAATTTTCCCCTTTAAGAATTACAATTGATTTCCAAATTGGCTGGAATGATGAAAGAAAGAGTTTCCCTCCCCTAATAATTCTTCCTAATACCGGGCACAACTACAACTAAACCGAAAAGTATAGATTCAAAGCTTTGAGACATAAAACACTGCTGATGTAATAAGCTTGAGAACTGATTTTTAACAAGAACTGATTTAACATGGAAGCTCCAAAGCTGACAGGCAAATGTCTTCATAAAAGCATAAAATGCAGTGTTAGTAAATAAACAGCCAATTTTCAGTGACTGCGTTCACGGGGGGACAAACTTGTTAAAATACTGCCAGGCAGCAAACTAATAAAAACCAAATAAGTTTTTTAAAGAAGTTAATTTATTAGGAACATCCAATTAGAATGTCATTAGGAACAAACAAGCCTTTTACAAAATTCTTAACTTAATAAACCTTTTCTTTTCTTTTTAAATGTTGTTTCTTTTACTTGATATGTGAGTTAAAAGGTAAAGGCATCAACTTCTAAATCAATATTTGTAAAAACAGATATACCTGTTTTATTGGACTGTGTCAAGTACAATTATTTTAAAAGGCACAAGAGAGTAATTTTCACATTTTCATTTGTTAGGATAAAATATAGGTCTAAATATTGCTCGATTTGGCAAAACAAATTTAATAATCATGTTTAATATCAGAATTATAATGTGCCATTTGATTTTTTCGATAAATATAATTGCATATATTGATTTTGATTGATGTTCTCCTTTTATCCAATCATTTGTCCAATAATGATTTGTATATCATGTATTGCAATTTATTAATCAAATTAATCGATGAGTTGATTTTTATCATGAACGGGACCGGGCAGCAAAGCAATATGGGAAATAATATATAAAAATGCATAATGATGGAGTGTTCCTTTTAATGGCGTAAATACCAATTCATATTAACCCATCGAGGACTTAACCCGTTTCCCTACAAGATTGCGCAATCCCCATGGCGTTGGTACAGGATGCACCAGTAGCCCATTTCATAAAACACTTGCAATTATTGTAAGTGTTCAATTATTGTAACTATTTGGTCATCAGCCAATCAGCATGGAGCATTACAGTTGTTGCCATGGTAGTTACAATAATTGGACACTTACAACAAGTGTTTTATGAAATGGGCTACAGGTTCTTGTAGGCAATGGGTTAATTTTGGTATTGCCCGAGATATATCAAGTACAGCCCTCGGCGGGTTAATAGGATGAAAAATATAAACAAAATGCTATTAAAATAACATGTTTTTTTATTAACAAAAAAATAGAAAATAAAAACAAGGGGGAAAAATAATCAAGAAGCAACGAGTTAGAAAAGGCAAGAAACCTGTGGCCGGTGTCGCCGTACCCCTCTTCTTTTTGTGGCCGAAAAACGGGCCTCGGCGCATCGAGTGTGCGCGGCGTCTTCCTAGATAGTCTGGCGAGTGTAAACCACGTGATGAGAGAACGAGAGAGATGGAGGAAGAGAAAGAGAGAGAGAGAGAGAGGGGGACGGGAAGGAGAAAACGGAGGAAGATGCAGAGAAAATATTACGGTCAGTGAAAAAAAAAAAGTCAGAAAACTGGAGGAGAAAAAAAAAGAGGTTATACAGTATATACAACGCTCGAAATTAGCACAGGCCCGATGGCCCGGGGCCACCAAAAATTGCTGTCGGGCCAGTAAAAAACTCATAATTCCAATGTTTGCTGGCCCGATCGGGCCACCATGTGTTGAAACAATTGTGCACAATATTATGGTTCTTATTGCAAATTTGATACCTCAAAGAAAATACTTGATTTGTGGTTTAAAAAGAGAGGAAAGAGAGATCAATAATGAACAGTTTTGTGTGATTTTTTTTCTTCTGCCGACAGCTTAGAAAAGGCGCAAATTATTATAATTAGCATTATTTCTGCCCCGCCCCCCATCCGATCCCACATGTAAAATTTGTACAGCATGTTCCACTTGGGATAGGTAGAAGGATATCAAATTAATTCTGTTATCAGTTCAGTTTGTATATAAAACTTGAATAAATAATAGGAAATATCAAGAATAATATTTGCTATACTTGCGGAAATAAGTTAAGAGAAATGTTGTCCGATTTGTAAAAGTTTAATTTGTGTTTTTTTCCATTCTGTTTATCCCCACACCCCCGTTTTGTGAATGGAGCTTTCCAATTCCAAATATGGAATGTAAAAACATGTAGTGAGTGTGCATGCAATTTACGTGAGCATAGAAAGTTTACGATCAATTCATCAATGTTTGACACCAACATTTCAACAACAAAAACCCACAATTTGAAAATATTTAATTTATGTGAGGTTTATAAACAATAATCCATGGAAAAGTGAGGTTAAAAGTCTGAAATGTGAGAGGATATTTTAATAATCGATCAAATTTGGTTCGCATGTAAAATTCAACATAGCCTATGTTGTGTCTGCATTGTCTACGTCTTGTGTTGCCGCCGATGTTGTGACTGTGTCCGTAAGTTCACAAAGAATTTATAAATGTTTGACTAACAGTTTTACAAATATAGCACCACAATTTGAAAAATGTGTCATTCATGACAGGTTTCAAAACAATATTCTACGGAATTGTGAGATTAAAAGTCTGATATATAAGTACAAATTTCCATTATCAATCAAATTTGTTATGCATGTAAAACTCAATAAATCATGTTTGCCGTATTCAAAATCGGATACAGTAGATCGGTGACTTGTCAATGTTTGCAGCCGATGAATCGGCTTTTTGACTTACAATTATTAGCTTAAAACACCACAATTTAAAAACATGTTATTTGTCTGAGATTTTCACATGACATTTACACAGAATGTTGAGGTCAAATTTGTATAATAACAGTGAATTTTCCACTTTTCCACAGTTTTGAATGTGATATGAATTTTCTCGTTTTTTTCTTTTGTTTTTCTTTATTTTCTTCGGGCCAGTAGATTTTGGTTTCGGGCCACCAAAATTGGAAAAATACTAATTTTACTGGCCCGACCGGGCCACCAGCAAAAAAGTTAATTTCGAGCGTTGGTATATAACTATGATTATTATAATGATTTGTGATTAATCCTCAATGAATCGAGAGGGAAAGGGGGTGTGGGATTTTTTTCTATACACATGTAGATGCATGCGGGTGAAGTGGTGGTGCAGTATTGTATCGTAATTCCGTGCTGGGTCGGTTCATGCAATGATTCACGCATGCATGCGTGCAGACAGGCAGGCAGGTAGGGCTATTTGCTGGTCCGCACTCTCCGATGACTTTTTGCTCCCGTGACAATAGCTTTGCTATAAATTTTTTTTTCTTCATACACACATACACAGAGACAGACTTCTAACCATAAACAAAAACTAATAAACCGACTATATCTCCTTCACCTTACACTAACACTAAATCTTAACCTACAAAGAACGCAACTTTCACTACATTGGTAATGTGACGAGGGGAGCAATTGTCACTTGACCACATTTTGGGTCACCAGACTTTGATTCAGGAGTGGGCAAGTCTAGATAGAAAGATACCAGTCTTTGTGGTCTTGGAAAAAATATATAAGCTAGATCATTGCTAAGGGGGAAAAAAGGGTGAGGGTTGTTGAAGTCAATATTGGATACCTACAGGCAAATTGGGTATTTGATGCCAACTAAACACCCATTAACCCAATCACTACTTAAAAAATAAGATGTTGGATTAAAAAAAGTTGGAGAGCAGTAGTTTAATCCTCCATGTGCTCCATTCCTTGGTAATGACATTCAACAACTTGGTTCTAGCACATGAAGGGTTAAGTATGCTACGTATCAAGTAGCTTTTCTGTCCATACAGGTACGGCCAAACCTGTCTGTAGAAGCCAACCTGTCAACATAGGTCACCTGTATATAGTGGCCACTTTTATTGCTTCCTCTTGGTGGTCACTATATGCAGGTTTGACTGTATACCAAATGTCTAGTGTGATAAATAAGAGGGGGGAAGCCCAGACGGGGAGGGGGGAATGACAAGATGCAGGGAGGGAGGGGGAGAGTGTGGGTGTGGGGGGGGGGGGGCTTTTGTGATTTTGACCAAAATGGCAGCTAATATAAAATGTGAAAGGGGTATTTGTGATTTGGAACATAAAGACACAACTAGATAAATACTAGACAATACCAGACACAAAGTGATGACCATGCAACTTCCGATGACCTGTCATGACAACCTTTACCACCCCCCCCCCCCCCCCCCCCCTCCCCTCCCCATGCAGACACCTGAAGGACCATGTACATCGTATTAACCCATTCAAGACTATTTGATCTTGGAATAACATGCAATCTCCATAGATCCCAAGCTCAAACCATTCGGGACCAGTCCTGAGTGGGTTATACCATTTTGCTGATGTCAATATAATAAATGGAGGGAGGTTGAATTTGTGTTAATTACCCTCCAAACATCCATACAATGTACATGTACCACAAATAATGTGCACGTGAACACAGATTATTTATCATGTCATTACAATGACCCACTAGTGCATATACATGTAGAACATAAAACCTATAGAAAACATATAGAACTAATAAAGTGCACCCCAAAATAATAGTAATAATAAACCAACTGAAATCCTCCCCATGTCAACCAAAATCATGGCATCTTGATGATTTCCATGTTCAATAACAGACGCACAAATGTCTAGAACACCACCTCCTTGTTCCGTGCTATATTGAACATACAAACAAGCGGGATACCCGTCTGGAAACCTGTACGTGGTTGAATTCCCGCAAACCCCACAGAAAGTGCACGGGACAAGACGATATATACCTACCTCGACAACTACTTCTACATGTACACCCAAACACAATACAGCCACTGTGCAGTCCAACACGCAATGCCACTGAGGAATAACTAACTACACCTAATGGAAGCAAACGCCCAAATGCTTCTTGTTAGCGGGGTTAAAGGGAACATCGGGGATTGGCGTGTTCTAAATCTGGCTACACTGGGTCACTATTGGAACGATAAGGTTGTGTATACCTTCCTTGTACATGTACATTTTGCAGCTTCATTATTCGAGGAATAACATCAATCTGCATACTTCATTACGTGATGCCCGAAAGGAGGGCTGAATTTTCATTCTTAACACAAAAAAGTATCTCCATGTTTGATTGGAAATTTAACCCAAAGTGTTTTTATACCCATATCTATAGTTACTGTGAAAATTAGATGCTTTTAAAAGAGTCTAAAAATCCATTAAAGACCTTTTAAAAGAGAATCCTGGATTTATAATACAATGCATATCACGCAATTATACATTTTAGCAGTAAATTTGTGGGTTTTAGCAGTTAAATTGTGGGTTAAATTTCACCCACAGTTTAAATTTTGTATTACCAGAGGTGAGTTGATTTTAACCCATACGTTAAACAAAAAATTAAGGTAAAATTTGAATCTGACTGGAATTCTGGCTCAAGTAGTGAACATATTAGAATCAAGAGACTTTATTCCCAAATTTGTGAAATAAATAAGAAAGTGTTGCTCCTCAGGATTCATACATAAATATCCAACACTAAAAACTTTATTTAGTATATCTACGTTACTAAACTAAGAGAAAGCTACAGAAGGGGGCCAGTCCTCTTGTAACTCGTGTGATTAACTTTGAATTCTTCTCCATTCTATAAATGCCGAGCACCTGGCTAGAAGGCAGAGAAGGTACCATTTTTAAAGTCTTTGGTATGACCCGGTCTGGGTTCGAACCCGGGACCTCCTGTGCATGAGGCGGACACTCTAACCGCTAAGCCACCATGCTCGATTTCTATTAATGTGACATTTAAAATTTAAACATTCAACTATGGGGTAATGGTCATGCCACGAAGTTGGTGCAGTTTACCACAAATCCCGTGAGAGTTTTAAAGGCAACTTTCATCTCATTCTAACATAAAATATGCATTGACAAAATTTCCTACGAAGATTAATGAAAAAGACATATCAAAAAAATATATTAAATATTTGTTTCATGCTTATCAAACCTCGAGTCTTCTATATTTTTAAATCCAGTTTAATAGCAGGATGTTTTTATTTATTTGAAACTGTGATTTTACATTTTAATAAATCAAATAAATTTATTGCTTTAAAGTCATTTTTAAATCCCCAAGCATTTACAAATAGAATTGGAGAACATACTGAGTTTATCCTCAGACCCAAGCCCAAGACATCAGGCAATGAAACAACATACATTTTAATTGCACCAACCCTTGATGTCAGCATTCATTTGACAGCAGTGGCTTTTTATATTGAGATGAAAATTGCCTCTAAAAAAACATTGGTATTTCATGTTGCAATGTGTGCAATAAGACTACGGGGAGAGGTATGGTGTGCAGGGTTGGGCAAAAAAGGATGTGGTTGGTTGCACACATGCCATTATGAAATTACATTTGAATATCATCATTGATTAGATTTCATTATTGGAACCTGCCACAATCAAGTATGTAATAATCATCTTCAGTTCAAATTACACAAAAAATGAAATATTGAGATTGGTTGAATTCAATGTTATCAATATTTGGAACTTATCATCAATACCAACTTACAATTTATAAACTAATCTCATTATCTTTGTTTTAATGCATCTGTAAAATTCTTTTAAATTATCAACTTTATTTTCCATTTCAGCTAGAATCAATATCTTGCACATCACTATATCACTATATCCAATTAGAAATATTATATTAATAATTATACAAACACACATAGAAACAGATGTAACATTAATGAAAAGTTAGTAAGACGTACAATATATCACATCGTACAAAATGATTGAATGTGTTTTCCCCATGGTTCTAGAGAATGTAGTTTGAAAAAATCACACAGGTGTGAATTAATTTAAAGTGAAAATGAACCCATGGTTCTATCACACAATATAAAATATTGCAATTGATAGAAATGATGAATAGAGAGGTAGAGAATAAACATAAAATGTACTTCAAACTGAACAAAGACGATTTCAGATTCTAGAAATTTATACGAGATAGAAAGTAGACATGTATGAAAGATTTCTAGCTAGCGGATCCTTAAAGTCTTTGTACCGTATTTGCTGGTGTATTAACCGCACCTTTTTTCAAAAAAAAAAAAAAAAAAAAAGGGGTGCGGTTAATACACGACCGTATTAGCGGCACTTTTTTTTTTTTTTTTTTTTTTTAGGGGTGCGGTTAATACACCGGAGCGGTTAATACACCGACAAATACGGTACTTCTGATAAATTTGGTTTTGGGACATTTGTTTTTCCCGGTTCTGAGACATACCATTGTCGCATCCACACTGTTTGATCTTGTCCACGTCAGTGACATCTTCGTGACAGGACTTGCAGAAGTAGTAGGCCCTGAGAAGGAAAAGAACAGATACAAATCAACATTTTCATTCTACAGGTCATTTCACAAGACATTGTTTGATCTTATCCACGTCAGTGACATCTTCGTGACAGGACTTGCAGAAGTAGTAGGCCCTGAGAAGGAAAAGAACAGATACAAATCAACATTTTCATTCTACAGGTCATTTGACAAGACTTGCATAATTAATAGGCTCTAAGAATGACAAGAATAGATAAAAGCAAAATATTAATTTTACAGTTTATTTGACAGGACTTACAGATTATAATAAATCTGGATAAGATAAAATAATAAGTGCAGTAGATGCAAGTAAGTGGTCAAATGAATATCATGATGGGGTAACTGTTTATCTTAGTAACAGTTTTGTTGTTGGTCTATGATAGCAGTAACATTTGAGCATAGTGACAACCTAGGGAGATCAAGACAAGTAGCCACTGTACACAGCTTACCTCAATAGTCAAGTTCTGTTGCATAGTTTTTCTATGCAGGGCATCACTTTTAGTGATCACTGTAGACAGGTTGGCTGCTATAGGCAAGTGGCCACAAAGACAGGTTTGACTGTATACTAAGATCATATCAACCCTCTCCCTACCAGGTATTGAACTTATTGTATACATGTAGGTTGGTACTATCCTTGCCTTAAGGGAAGCACTTGTGAGATGGTCCCCTTGCCTAAAGGGAAGCACTTGTGAGATGGTCCCCTTGCCTAAAGGGAAACACTTGTGAGATGATCCCCTTGCCTATAGGGAAGGACTTGTGAGATGGTCCCCTTGCCTAAAGGGAAACACTTGTGAGATGATCCCCTTGCCTATAGGGAAGGACTTGTGAGATGGTCCCCTTGCCTAAAGGGAAGCACTTGTGAGATGATACCCTTGCATAAAGGACGGCCCTTGTAAGATGGTACCCTTGCCTAAAGGGAAGCCCTTGTGAGATGGTCCCCTTGCCTAAAGGGAAGCCCTTGTGAGATGGTCCCCTTGCCTTAAGGGAGGCACTTGTGAGATGGTACCCTTGCCTTAAGAGAGGCACTTGTGAGATGGTACCCTTGCCTTAAGGGAGGCACTTGCCAGATTGTCCCCTTGCCTTAAGGGAGGCACTTGTGAGATAGTACCCTTGCCTTAAGAGAAGCACTTGTGAGGTGGTCCCCTTGCCTTAAGGGAGGCACTTGTGAGATGGTACCCTTGCCTAAAGGGAAGCACTTGTGAGATGGTCCTCTTGCCTAAAGGGAAGCACTTGTGAGATGGTCCCCTTGCCTAAAGGGAAACACTTGTGAGATGATCCCCTTGCCTATAGGGAAGGACTTGTCAGATGGTCCCCTTGCCTAAAGGGTGACACTTGTCAGATCTCAAGAGAAGCACTTGTGAGATGGTCCCCTTGCCTAAAGGGAAGCACTTGTGAGATGGTCCCCTTACCTAAAGGGAAGCCCTTGTGAGATGGTCCCCTTGCCTTAAGGGAGGCACTTGTGAGATGGTACCCTTGCCTTAAGGGAGGCACTTGTGAGATGGTACCCTTGCCTTAAGGGAGGCACTTGTGAGATGGTACCCTTGCCTTAAGGGAGGCACTTGTGAGATGGTACCCTTGCCTTAAGGGAGGCACTTGTGAGATGGTACCCTTGCCTTAAGGGAGGCACTTGTGAGATGGTACCCTTGCCATAAGGGAGGCACTTGTGAGATGGTACCCTTGCCTTAAGGGAGGCACTTGTGAGATGGTACCCTTGCATAAAGGACGGCCCTTGTGAGATGGTACCCTTGCCTTAAGGGAGGCACTTGTGAGATGGTACCCTTGCCTAAGGGAGGCACTTGCCAGATTGTCCCCTTGCCTTAAGGGAGGCACTTGTGAGATGGTACCCTTGCCTTAAGAGAAGCACTTGTGAGGTGGTCCCCTTGCCTTAAGGGAGGCACTTGTGAGATGGTACCCTTGCCTAAAGGGAAGCACTTGTGAGATGGTCCCCTTACCTAAAGGGAAGCCCTTGTGAGATGGTACCCTTGCCTTAAGGGAAGCACTTGTGAGATGGTCCCCTTACCTAAAGGGAAGCCCTTGTGAGATGGTCCCCTTGCCTTAAGGGAGGCACTTGTGAGATGGTACCCTTGCCTTAAGGGAGGCACTTGTGAGATGGTACCCTTGCCTTAAGGGAGGCACTTGTGAGATGGTACCCTTGCCTTAAGGGAGGCACTTGTGAGATGGTACCCTTGCCTTAAGGGAGGCACTTGTGAGATGGTACCCTTGCCATAAGGGAGGCACTTGTGAGATGGTACCCTTGCCTTAAGGGAGGCACTTGTGAGATGGTACCCTTGCATAAAGGACGGCCCTTGTGAGATGGTACCCTTGCCTTAAGGGAGGCACTTGTGAGATGGTACCCTTGCCTAAGGGAGGCACTTGCCAGATTGTCCCCTTGCCTTAAGGGAGGCACTTGTGAGATGGTACCCTTGCCTTAAGAGAAGCACTTGTGAGGTGGTCCCCTTGCCTTAAGGGAGGCACTTGTGAGATGGTACCCTTGCCTAAAGGGAAGCACTTGTGAGATGGTCCTCTTGCCTAAAGGGAAGCACTTGTGAGATGGTCCCCTTGCCTAAAGGGAAACACTTGTGAGATGATCCCCTTGCCTATAGGGAAGGACTTGTCAGATGGTCCCCTTGCCTAAAGGGTGACACTTGTCAGATGATATCCTTGCCTAAAGAGAAGCACTTGTGAGATGGTCCCCTTGCCTAAAGGGAAGCACTTGTGAGATGATACCCTTGCATAAAGGACGGCCCTTGTAAGATGGTACCCTTGCCTAAAGGGAAGCCCTTGTGAGATGGTCCCCTTACCTAAAGGGAAGCCCTTGTGAGATGGTCCCCTTGCCTTAAGAGAAGCACTTGTGAGGTGGTCCCCTTGCCTTAAGGGAGGCACTTGTGAGATGGTACCCTTGCCTAAAGGGAAGCACTTGTGAGATGGTCCTCTTGCCTAAAGGGAAGCACTTGTGAGATGGTCCCCTTGCCTAAAGGGAAACACTTGTGAGATGATCCCCTTGCCTATAGGGAAGGACTTGTCAGATGGTCCCCTTGCCTAAAGGGTGACACTTGTCAGATCTCAAGAGAAGCACTTGTGAGATGGTCCCCTTGCCTAAAGGGAAGCACTTGTGAGATGGTCCCCTTACCTAAAGGGAAGCCCTTGTGAGATGGTCCCCTTGCCTTAAGGGAGGCACTTGTGAGATGGTACCCTTGCCTTAAGGGAGGCACTTGTGAGATGGTACCCTTGCCTTAAGGGAGGCACTTGTGAGATGGTACCCTTGCCTTAAGGGAGGCACTTGTGAGATGGTACCCTTGCCTTAAGGGAGGCACTTGTGAGATGGTACCCTTGCCTTAAGGGAGGCACTTGTGAGATGGTACCCTTGCCTTAAGGGAGGCACTTGTGAGATGGTACCCTTGCCATAAGGGAGGCACTTGTGAGATGGTACCCTTGCCTTAAGGGAGGCACTTGTGAGATGGTACCCTTGCATAAAGGACGGCCCTTGTGAGATGGTACCCTTGCCTTAAGGGAGGCACTTGTGAGATGGTACCCTTGCCTAAGGGAGGCACTTGCCAGATTGTCCCCTTGCCTTAAGGGAGGCACTTGTGAGATGGTACCCTTGCCTTAAGAGAAGCACTTGTGAGGTGGTCCCCTTGCCTTAAGGGAGGCACTTGTGAGATGGTACCCTTGCCTAAAGGGAAGCACTTGTGAGATGGTCCCCTTACCTAAAGGGAAGCCCTTGTGAGATGGTACCCTTGCCTTAAGGGAAGCACTTGTGAGATGGTCCCCTTACCTAAAGGGAAGCCCTTGTGAGATGGTCCCCTTGCCTTAAGGGAGGCACTTGTGAGATGGTACCCTTGCCTTAAGGGAGGCACTTGTGAGATGGTACCCTTGCCTTAAGGGAGGCACTTGTGAGATGGTACCCTTGCCTTAAGGGAGGCACTTGTGAGATGGTACCCTTGCCTTAAGGGAGGCACTTGTGAGATGGTACCCTTGCCATAAGGGAGGCACTTGTGAGATGGTACCCTTGCCTTAAGGGAGGCACTTGTGAGATGGTACCCTTGCATAAAGGACGGCCCTTGTGAGATGGTACCCTTGCCTTAAGGGAGGCACTTGTGAGATGGTACCCTTGCCTAAGGGAGGCACTTGCCAGATTGTCCCCTTGCCTTAAGGGAGGCACTTGTGAGATGGTACCCTTGCCTTAAGAGAAGCACTTGTGAGGTGGTCCCCTTGCCTTAAGGGAGGCACTTGTGAGATGGTACCCTTGCCTAAAGGGAAGCACTTGTGAGATGGTCCTCTTGCCTAAAGGGAAGCACTTGTGAGATGGTCCCCTTGCCTAAAGGGAAACACTTGTGAGATGATCCCCTTGCCTATAGGGAAGGACTTGTCAGATGGTCCCCTTGCCTAAAGGGTGACACTTGTCAGATGATATCCTTGCCTAAAGAGAAGCACTTGTGAGATGGTCCCCTTGCCTAAAGGGAAGCACTTGTGAGATGATACCCTTGCATAAAGGACGGCCCTTGTAAGATGGTACCCTTGCCTAAAGGGAAGCCCTTGTGAGATGGTCCCCTTACCTAAAGGGAAGCCCTTGTGAGATGGTCCCCTTGCCTTAAGGGAGGCACTTGTGAGATGGTACCCTTGCCTTAAGGGAGGCACTTGTGAGATGGTACCCTTGCCTTAAGGGAGGCACTTGTGAGATGGTACCCTTGCCTTAAGGGAGGCACTTGTGAGATGGTACCATTGCCTTAAGGGAGGGACTTGTGAGATGGTACCCTTGCCTTAAGGGAGGCACTTGTGAGATGGTACCCTTGCCTTAAGGGAGGCACTTGTGAGATGGTACCCTTGCCTTAAGGGAGGCACTTGTGAGATGGTACCCTTGCCTTAAGGGAGGCACTTGTGAGATGGTACCCTTGCCATAAGGGAGGCACTTGTGAGATGGTACCCTTGCCTTAAGGGAGGCACTTGTGAGATGGTACCCTTTCATAAAGGACGGCCCTTGTGAGATGGTACCCTTGCCTTAAGGGAGGCACTTGTGAGATGGTACCCTTGCATAAAGGACGGCCCTTGTGAGATTGTACCCTTGCTTTAAGGGAGGCACTTGTGAGATGGTACCCTTGCCTAAGGGAGGCACTTGCCAGATTGTCCCCTTGCCTTAAGGGAGGCACTTGTGAGATGGTACCCTTGCCTTAAGAGAAGCACTTGTGAGGTGGTCCCCTTGCCTAAAGAAAGTCACTTCAGATGGTACCCTTGCCTAAAGGGAGTCACTTGTGAAATTGACTCTACAACTAGTAGCAGTAATAGTAGTAGTAGTAAAACTGACCTCTTGACCTCCTGAGCTGACGGGGCGACAAAGAACCCCAGGGTGCCCTCTCTGATCCGGACATGGGATCCAGGGTTGATGGCAATGCTGTGGTTGTAAGAAATATTGAGTAGAACATGTTTATAAATATTCAAGTTTAATAAAAAATTATTTAGATTATTCAAAGGAAACAAGCATGGGAGATACTACCTCTTTTTCAATAGCAAAAAGGAACATGCTGTATAAAATGTGAATATTATTATCATCATTATGACTTGATGAATCCATAATAAAGCTTACACACCTTAAAAGTAAACATACCAAGTACAAATTATTTCAAACACTACTATTCGTTTTGTATCAACTAAAGACAATATTTTATAATGACAAAAAGTGATAATACCAACATACCATACCAATATGTACTTTATAAAGCCAAGACCAAATTGATATACTTACACACTCTCTACCGTGTCAATGTTTGCCTCTACGGCAATAATCAGCAATTTGAGCTTCTGGAAACAAATTCTGTTTGAGGGATAACAATATTTGTTCAGTTTAAACTTACACTAAAATAAGACATATTTTTCATAGTCTGGTATCTTCAGGGTTCATGCAGTTTGCTTTCGAGAGCCGTATGATATTAAAGCGATCCATTAACTTTGTTGAATTCAACCAAAATCACTTGCACCTTTCACACACTTTTCTTGTACCTTGTTGTTTGGTGCACGGGAACTGAAGAATGAAATGGGTTTAGATTTTTCAAATGCCTCCCTAGTTTTATGGGGTTATTTATTAAAGATTTAATTGAAATGCGTTCCTCAGCGCTTTTTGATTGTGGAAAAAAGTATCCAAATTTGGATACTTCAATCATTCATCGTATCCAAATCAAAATTTGTGGAATATTTATCACAAATAAAAAGACAGCTAAAAATAGGTTTCTACAAGGCTTCCAAACTTTCTCTAACATCAATTTTCTGACGCTATTATTGATGGTAATCGGGTACAGTTCAAACCCACAACAAATATATTGCATACTCTCTCAGCTCCCCGGGGAGCACATGCCCAGGCTAAATTTAAACCGCTCACAAGAATTCCTTTTTTTTCTTCTTCAACTTCTTTTTCTTCGTCCTATACCATCGGAAATCACACAAGCGTTGGTTAGTCACTATGAAGAAACATCGAGCATCCAGAGACAGGTTGCATGAATATTTACGAATAACGTTTAAAATTGCAACAATCAGTCTGACAGGTTAACTTACTGGGCGACTTCAGGGAATCCGAGACCGTTGAACGACTTGGAGAGAAACTCTGTGTACATCTCGTTGCCGCAGCCCTCAAGATAGTTGCTCTGCCAGGAGCCCCGAGGAACCTGCTCAGCAAATTAGCAATGCAACAAATAAAATAGTTAGTATTTCTCAGGAGCCTGCTTAGCAAATTGGCAATGCAGCACATGGAATAATCTGTATTTCTCAGGAGCCTGCTTAGCAAATTGGCAATGCAGCACATGGAATAATCTGTATTTCTCTAACTTACCCTACTACACTGCAGTAACCGACACAAAATTCTTATAAGTTAAAATGATTTGAAAAATGAAAATTCATGTAAAACTTTCCGATATCACATGAATGAAAGATGTATCACTGCATAATGAACCATGTTACTACATGAGTTGTGTTCATTCAAAAGACATGAGAAAATTGGTTCGTAATTTTAAGGTATGCGTTTCTTCAATTGCTAAGCATACAACATGCTTCATTTATACTGACATATCTTTCATATTTGAAATGCGTTTAGAAGTTTGCAATAGTTCAAACTTTCAATAAAGCATGATTTGATGTGATAGACATGAACAAAAAAACAGAAATTGTCTTTAATGTTCATATTCATTTCTATATACGATAAATTATGGAATGTGCAATACTTCAATGATAAATTCCCTATAAAGTAAATATGAAAAATGACATAAAACAAAATTATCACATACATATATGAAATGATAATCAATTTAGAAGCATAATTGTTCACATATATTCACAAGATGCACATTAATTTTGCAACATGATTACAGTTAGGTTAGGCGACAGATGCAATATTGATATAAATGCATAAATAAAATTGCAATTCTAGCTAAATAATAGTGGACGGATACGGAAATGAACATTAATAACGGTTGGTTAGTGGCCGACAATATTAAAGCGCGTGAAATACAACAAGGGTGGTAGCACTGTGGAATGAATCGTATGGATATGCTATGAGCTCGGGACAAATAGATTGCGATTACAAAATACAAAAAGACAATGATTGGTTTTCAACTCGAAACACTACACAGGGAAATCAAGCATAATGCCTTGAAACATATTGACATAAATTTCTTCTAACTTGCAGTTGTGAGAAAGAATAAGCAGAAATTGGTATTACCAGAAGGCCTGGGACACATTTTTGAATACTCAAATAATTTGAATAGCTGTTGGTATTCAAATATGATTTTTTAATTTTTTTTTTTACATTTTCATAGTCAAATACTACTAACAAATTTTGTTTAAAGTAGTAACAAATCATTTGGATATTCAAACTATTTGAATACCCTTTCTGGTCGAATATTCAAATGGCAAAAAAGGTGTTCGTCCCATGCCCAATTACCAGTCTTAACTTAGGATTAGGTTTGTGGGGGGAAGGGGATTAATGAAAGTGTAGAAAAAATATCCACAAGATGCACTATGAATTAATAATACATTTACAATGCATTCAGTGAATGAGCATTGCATAAACTTGTAAGGAAAGGGATTATAACCTATTCGAACTAATATTATTCCTAATTGACATGAATCAAAAGTCTGTCCAAAAAAAAAGAAGATATTTTTCATTTCAAATGTGACTAATTTCTTTCTCACATCCAGCAAGTAACCGATTCATGTTTGATGTACGATTTATGGTGTGCGGTGTGGAGTTGACAATATTTAAATCAAGCACTGAATACACTACGATGGACATTGAATACAGACAAAAAATAAGAAAAAAGGATTAGCGTTAAAAAATGTTGAAGAAAATAACAACATCTTTACAATGAACTCGGGGATCTGCATTGGTGAAACTATAGGGGCTGCCGTTGCTGCAATGGTCAAAAGTGAATTAAGCAAGAAGAGTCTTGAAAAAGGCTACATGAATTAGGGTTAATCGGCCCAGAACCTGCGTTACAGAGTTTAAATACCGAAGTGTGATGTCACGACTATTCGTTGTCATGGCTAGCGGTTCTAAACAACATCAAGGCAACGCAAGGTAGAAATGAACCATTTGCCTTACAAAGTAAACAATCGAAATTACGTATTACGTTTTGGCCGCATCTGTTACCCTTCGTCAGGTACTGAAGACAGAATTGGAGCTGCACGGTCGCAAATATTAGACAAGCCAGAAATGTGTGACCTAAGAGAACAATTGTCCAGTTTAACCTAATACCAAAAGCCAGAATTAGCTCTGGGCCACCAAATTTCATTGATCCTAAATTCTACTGGGCCGTTCATTTTGTTATGTTTTTCTTTGTTTGGGGCAACCAGATTTAGGTTTCGGGCCACTCAAAGTTGAACAATCTTGTTTTTACTTGCCCGACTGGGCCGCAAGGCAAAAAGATTAATTTCTAGCACGACAAAAGAATTAATGTGAGTGACATCACTACTTCGGTACTCTTATGTACATGTAGGTATATACACAATATATGATGCAGAACTGTTAAAGGTTAAAGGTTATGGCCTAGTCCCACTGCACATTTCTCCTTCCGTTTCCTATCCGACCAAAATCTGGCGAAAACAGTCAGTATCTAGCAACGAAATGGCCACAGTCGAACAAGCAGACATCGGAAACGGAGCCGAATTAAGAGTATCCTACTAGTCCATCCTAAAACTTGGTCCGCATCATTTTGTTTCCTGCCAGTATCTGCTAGTACCTTCCGGATGTCAAACGGATAGGAAACGGAAGGAGAAACGGTGCAGTATGACTAGGAGATAACAGAAGGTAAGATGGGGAACAGATTAAACAGGGCGAACACTTTACTTGCATTCGGCAAAGTGTCAAGAAGGCAAATTTCACATAGTGAACAATCAAATCACTGGTGTATTATTAAAAGTGATATCTATTTTTCACGGGGGCATGATCTATTCATCCATCCCCACCTGAACAATAGGTATTATGTAAGAATCTACGCTAGTGAATCAAGGAAGGGAGCTTGTTGAATGGAATGTGCCGCAGTTTTCCTTGTCTAAGACGTTTACAGTGCTTTGTACAGAGATCCGATATCAGTGCGCAAGAAAGCTGAAACTGAATGCCGAACTCTCAACAAAGCATGACGATAACAAGGAAAACCGCAGCGCATTCTATTTAACCAGCTCCCTAACTGTACTATTATGATAATAAAAACAGAGTAGGTAGAAAGAGATTTATTTCTGGGCCCATATTCACACAATCACACTAGTTTAGTTCCTTTCTAAGTCTACTGTAGATTAGAGAGCAGTATATTCAACTAGGCAATCTTTTAGTTGCCTACTAAGGTCAGCTATAACATAGATAATAAATGCTTATCCAGTTAACAATAGTTAGTGACCAAGAACACTTTTTAGTGCCTATGGCAGACTGGAACTAAACTAGAAAGTTTGTATGAATATGGGCCCAGGGGGGTGTTACCCAAAGATCCCAAGTTGAACTTAACTCTAAGTTGGACTTAGAAACTATGGAAAGCCATTAGTTTCTTTAAAACAATTTTGTAAAATTTGTGTTAAAAGGCATAAAATGTTGATTCAAATCATTGATATTTTCTATTATCAAGGGGATTTCATGTTCTTGATATACAAATTTATTTGCTTTTGAATATATTTTATTTCAAGGATACATATATGTTTAAGTCCAACTTAGAGATAAGTTCAACTTAGGATCTTTGTGAAACACCTCCCAGGTTTATTCTAATTGTACATTTTGTCAGGAAATACTATCCGTTGTAAATGTTTTTGTTCATTTACTCGATAATTTACTACTACATATTCACTACATTTACTTCATAAAATCCATAAGTTGTTGTTAAAGGGGATACAAACAAAACAACACAATATATATATACTTTTATTTCTGTAACAAAATACTTTCACCTTGGTGAAGGGTGCTTGATTGTTTTCTTCAAAGATTATTCAGATTATTCCAGCTTGTTGGAATCTACAGGTTTACTGTTAAAACATACATGTAACCATCTCAGTAGCTGACAAGGAATTATGTTATTGCTAATAGTGCAAATATAAGCCCAAATTCTCAACAGCAGAATATATTTAATTTTTGGTTTAATTTTGTCATTTGAAACCCTGGACTAAATGATAATTTGTTCAAGTCCATACATCAAGCCTCCACACTTCATTTTTTCTTTACTGGCCCATTCGAGCGAGTAAAATCATTCATTTTCGAATGTTACTTGCCAAAACAGGGGGGTGTTCACAAAGATCCTAAGTTGATCTTAGCACTAAAGATGGTCTTAAATATTATGGAAAGCCATTAGTGTCTTGAAACAGTTTTTATAAAAGTTATGTTGAAATGCATAAAATGTTGATTCAAATCATATATATTTTCTAATTATCAAAGAGATTCATAATCTTCACATAAAATTCATGAAATCTCTTTGATAATTAGAAAAAATATATAATTTGAATCAACATTTTATGCATTTCAACATAACTTTTACAAAAATGTTTCAAGACACTAATGGCTTTCCATAATATCTAAGACCATCTTAGTGCTAAGATCAACTTAGGATCTTTGTGAAACACCCCCCTGATATTTTACTTGCTTCTAGATGAGATTTACACATAAGGAATTACATTGTTCTCCCGAATTTGAACAGAATGTTAGCTGCCCAATCGGGCAACAAAACTATATCATTTATGAAATTTTACTTGCCCGACATAAATGTTTACTTGTCCTTGGCAACCGGGCTAGTGCAAGTGTCAAGCCCTGCATACATTTAACCTTCTGATGAGAATTTGGGCCAATACATCACATTACCTAATTATTATACAGCTAACAAGATAATTATTATACTGCTAATAAAATAAGTTTCCATGTTTTAAGACAAGCTTTAACAAATAAATATTAATGACATTTCTATCTACAATTATACAAGTATTAGTTGTTCCGCCTTCTTATGTATCAAAAGCTTTGTATATAATTGTCAATTTTGTGTAATTTTTTTCTTAAGGTCTGCATTAATTGTTAAACGATAAAGTGCAAAAGTATTGACAGTAGATACACATTTTTAGATTATATACTCCTAATTCTACATTAGTTTTCTCCATATACAGTTGTACATGTATAGCTTTTTGTTATTAGCTAAATGTATTTGATAGTTCTTTATATACATTATGAGTTACAGCCCTTTCAAATAATTCTAGTGTGCAAAAGTTGCCCAACAACATCAAGAAAATGTGTCCATAGTTAACACTGAAAAACAATTTCATAGGAATACAAATTATTTAATTTTATTTACCCAGGGTAGCCGCTTCGATCAGTGATGAACACTGTTCTATATTAATACCTGTATAACATTTATCCAACAGTTAATCTGCTCTTACATTCGTATATGCCGAGCAACTAGCTAAAAGGCAGTAACTCCCCTAGTTTATAATATGTGACCTTTTGCCACAAAATCCCTTATAAAGTCGCCAGATGTATAGCTGAAAATTTTGAGGAAATATTTGACTTTATAGTCAATTGCACTATCTCTATCGTTGCTATATGTCTGACCCTTTTTGTGTAAGAATGTTGTAATGGATGTAAAACAACTTATTTAGCACCAGAGAGCTTTAAACATTTTTGAAAATTCATCAATACCAACATCGGAAAATTTAAATGTTAAGAATTTATCAGGGCTTTGTTGCTACAGGTCACATATATAATGTACATTCTTTGGTACGCCCCCGCCGAGGCTTGGACCCGGTACCTCTCGTGCATGAGACAGAGAACGACACTCTGCCTCTGTCTCACGCACGGGAGGTAATGCGTTGAATCCACCTTGTAAACATGGCGTTGCTATGTCGGGCAACCTCTGTTTATTTGTTAATTACATACGCATACAATTTCAATGCGCATGCGAATGAACCGGTCTTAATAAGGAATATACCCGTTGAATTTTAAAAAAGTTGTGAACCAGTAAACTAAAGGAAACACACATTTTTTTCTAAATGGGGTGAAACAACTTTGCATCGCATCACGCCACATGCACAGACTGTGAAAAACCACAAAAAAAGGTACTGACACCTTGAAAAACGACAAATAAGGTACTAAAACCTTGAAAAAACAACAAAAAAGGGTACTAATGCCTCAAGAAAAATGACAAATAAGGTATTGAAACCAACGGGGAGACATGATCTTGATGTTGTGTGAGCAACATTTTGTACTACGGAACACTGCATTGGGGATTGTGCGGAGGAAAGAGGGCATCTAGATATGTACACAGTGCCTATGGAGCAGATTCGCAGAACACATGTACAGCGGAACCGCTTAATAACGAGCTCTGTTACAAACGAGGTACCTGATATGGCGAGGTTATGCCACACGTCCAGGTTCTATGTATTTTGTATTGCTTTTAAGCCCAGATACAGGATATCTGGTATAACAGAGAAGATGTAAAGGACCCAAGGTACTCGTTACTATGAGGTTTCACTGTAACACGTATTGGTCAGAAATCTCATCCGAGGATTGAATAGATCCCTAGGTTATATTAATCCATGGATTAAACCAAAAACACACAATTAAAACAACAAATTTAGCCTATTAATCAAATTCAATGCACAATTGGTAATATCGAATTCAGTCAATGGGTTATACTAAACACCATTGGTATTACCAAATTATGTCCATGGATAAAATTGTGTCCATAAATCAGTATAGAGAATGTCTTTTGATGCAATTTAGCCCAGCCCTAAATGTACCCTACTGTTTAATAAGAATTCAGACTACAAAAGCCTTGCAAAAGAATTGCAATATCACATTTGGTATTATGTAAAAAAGAAAATAATAATAATAATTTGTAAAAACATTTATCCCATATTTCAAACAATAGGTGCAATAGCCTGAATACTCAATTCAACCCTAGGAAAATTTGTATCATTTGAACATTCTTTTAATCCATGGTCAAAGTTATACTTATGGACTAAATTTAGAATTGCAAATGGTGTGTTAGATGTAACCCACAGACTCAAATAAACCTAGGTCGATTCTACACCTCTGGATGAAATTTCAGGCAAAGTATGCTCCAGACACTATTAGGGTTTCAAGAATGCTTCTAGATGGTGTACAAAATAATAGCGATGAAAAATACACAATTTCTTTTTTTTTCCAACAAAAATTAATATTGAAGTTTACCTTGTCGTTCCTATGATCATGGGCGGTAAGGGCTTTGTACGAGTAACGACTCTGTACGTCGACATAGACACAGAGAAGAGCAAGTTTAGAGATGCAATTCATAGATTTGTAATGCTGCATTTACAAACTTTATAAGCAGGTGTTTTGAAAAAGAAAAAATATTACACACCTCCCAGTGTCAAAGAACCATAGAAATACCGTAGGATTGTTACATATTTTAACGATTCTCGCTAACTGCGAAACACAAATTGGCAACGCGAAGCTACTTTGATCGATAAAATTGACCAAACTAGAAGGCAAAGTCATCCATGCATGAGCTTCCAGTGTAGTAAAGCAAACTTTTTATTTGCTCCCTCAACTTTCTTGTAATTGTATTATTTGTTCATTTCATTTTTTTTGGGGGGGGGGGGGGGGGAATTAAAGACAAGTTGTGAAAACGATGGTCAACTTTTGTTGCAAAGCTAGATCAAAATGAAGGGAAATACAACAACGATTACAAGACACGGATTTGAGTTGGAAATAGAAATGCTATACGCACAGAGCATAGCTCACTCAACTGCACTGGACAACCGCATGGATCATCATTTCTCATTTTGCTAATAAATCAAAGCTAGTATGCGTTGCCAATTTGTATATAGTGGTTGGGAAATCGTTTCCATGACACCAGGAGGGTCAAAATAACATGGCTAGCAGACGAAGAAAAAAAAAAGCTGCCAACATTTTTTTCTTTCTTTTTATAAAAAAAAAATTAGTGACAGCACAGCAATTGGTATAAGACAAAAGACTTATCGTGATTTGATAAGTCTAAAAGTATAACCACGAACTTGAAATAATGCTTTGATATAGAATTAATGTTCAAGTCAAATAAACCGAGACATTGGGAATAATCATATCACAAGAATGTAATCATTATTGTTGTTAGGTTCATGCCTTGGGTTAAAAAACAGAACTCGGAATCATGCGTGTGTGTGCACTGCAATTCTTTCAAATCAACTCTAATTTGAAGAGAACTTTCATATTTGAATGCATCGACAACATGCATTTCAAAACAATGCAAAAAATATATACAGTACATACATTAGGTCAACTGCCAAAATGTATAAATGCAATTATACTTAATATCAACGGCTGGAATAAACTGAACACACACTTGGATTGTATTTGACAATGATAATGAGAATAATGAGAATGAACATGATCCTGTAATAATTGATCGATGGAAAACAATTATATGATTCAATAAATAATGCAAACTATACAACAAGGGAATATAGTCAATATCAAGTAAATTAGCGAAACCTGCGAGGTACGATGAAGTTTTTTTAAATTTTTTATATCATTCAACAATTTGGAATGTTAAAATTGCACTTTTAGAAATGATATGTAAATAGTCAATTTTTGATTTGCACATGGAATGGAGACATTTTCCAGAAATCTCATCAAAGGATTTGTTTTGTTGTTTTTTTTTGGGGGGGGGGGATGTTTTTGTAAATGTAAGCCTGTTCTTTTTTTCTTCAAAGCAGCTGAACTACATGCCCTATGTGCATGGAATAACAAAAAAAAGAGTATAATTGAGGGGTGCCAAAATCGCACACACTATATATACTGTAAATATGCAACCAACAAAATAAGCATAACTGGTGAAATATCGAGCAAGAAAAGTCGAGCGAGCACACACTTCTCCACAATGTATATGACAAAATCTGAAAAATCTCGGTCGATATTTACCGGATCCCTATGGGTTTGAGTCTGCAGTATGTGCGTGGCATAGTTCTGAATGAACTTTTTTCTCTATATATTTTTTGTTGGTATCAGTTTTTGGAAGGTTGCGTTTTTTTTAAAAATAGGGGGTGAACAAGAGAGAGTGATAAATATAAAAGTTTACATATGGAATAATACATGAGTTAGCACGGAGTTAAAGATGAGCTTTAGATGAAGTATGAATCGGTGTCAACGTCTTCAAACAAACTTATGACATAACATTCAGTATCGACCTTAATCTCAACATGAAGTAATTTGAACCTAACGGATGAACACCGTTCAATCATTTCAAAATTCAAATTCAAATTTAAAATCACAAAAACATTCAGTGTAGAATAACCCAACGCCTACCAGAACCTGATTGCCCATGTATTATGTATAATTATAAAGTGCATGGACATTACAGCATCTCGTAGGCGACGGGTTAAAACAAATGCATTGGTGGAAAATGATGAAACGACCTATGACATGGGGGGAAGGGGGGGGGGGGGTGGGGCTCGAATAGCCCACTTCACATCACGCTCAACTACATGCAATAATACGGTCGGGAAGAAAACTGAATATGTTCTTATGATTGTGTTGTATTAAACGCAATTCCTTCAAATGCTCGATTGGTTTCTACGGAGACGAAGAAAAACAACGAATAGAGTGAAATATGCAGAACCCAAATGTGTTTTACTTTTCTGTAATACATCATTAATTTGTATTTGGATTGCGGTATTAAAGTCAAACCACATGGCGTTATGCGGCAACCTGTCTTACCCATTTACAACTTTAGAAGGGACAGAAGTTTGTAGTATGGCAAGCCAAAACAATCAAAGTGTCACATTCAGTTTTCTTTTCTTATTAAAAAAATGTGTTGGGAGCCCGTTCCAATGGTCTCCAAAGACACAAACGGGAATCCAAACGTGATGAACCTAAAATTGATAAATATAATTATTGATGTTAGTTAGTCTCTGAGTATTCGATGAGATGAGATGAGATGGGATGAAAACAACAACAATTTGCTAGAAAATCTAACAAAATCACTCTGCAAAAACTAACAGAAAGTTTAAAGCAGAAGTAAATAATAAAAAATGCGCAGAATGAACAGAAACTAGCAAATGAATCAAGCAAAACAAACGGTTAAAAGAAATGCTCATGCACAAACTTAAACTAAAAGAAAAAAAAACAAACATTTAGAAATGAATGCATAAACTAAATAGGAAAAAAACAAACATTGAGAAAAGAAAAAAGTGGAAAAAGGGTGATCGAGAAAACAAATGCCAAATGGGAGAAATGTGTTCAACATAGATGCAACAAAATGAACAAGGAGGAAATGAACGTAATGTCTAAACGAAAGATTTCCCAAAGAAAATGGATTTGATGGCGTGAATTCTTAACAGCTGATTAAATTTAATTCAGGACTAAATCGCAACATTTTTAATGTCTAAACGAAAGATTCCCCAAAGAAAATGGAATTTGCTGGCCTGAATTCTTAACAGCTGATTAAATTTAAGTCTGGACTATTAAAATTGCATCATTTTACAAAATTTATTTTGCAGTCCTCGCAATTCATTCAACCCTGACGTGAATCACATCGTTGGATATCGCTTACTCATTCCTTAGCCCCATGGATGGTGTTAACCCTTGGACAATATAAATTTGCTATAAACCAATAATGTATTGAAATTAAACCATGGACTATAATAACCTAGGGTTAATTTAAACCCTTTTATTAATTCCCCAGCCACATGGGAAACAGTTAACCCTTTGACAATATAAATTTGCTATAAACCAATAATATACTGAAATTAAACCATGGACTATAATAACCTGGGGTTAATTTGAACCCTACTTATGAATATTCATGGAAATTACAGGCAAACAAAATGGTGTAAGCATCTTTTTATGTCTGG
Source organism: Echinarachnius parma (assembly GCA_037951105.1). NCBI lineage: Eukaryota > Metazoa > Echinodermata > Echinoidea > Clypeasteroida > Echinarachniidae > Echinarachnius > Echinarachnius parma. The sequence goes on along the minus strand of JBAMJV010000906.1, from coordinate 120,182 downwards.
ACAACCATTCTCCCTATCAGATTTGTAAGTAAAGGGATTTGCTCTTTCAAGATAATTAAATTTGGAGAACTTCGCGGGGGCTGATTTGAAAACGTTGATAGTTTAACCTTCAGGGCGTACACATAACCTCAATTTGGGTGTGATTATGTGATTAACACAGTTTTATTAAATAGTCAGAATTTTTTAAATTTTTTTTTTATTGGAATGGTAGTTCAAAAACACCTTAAAAAACATATTTCAGAAAAGTCCAATGCAGTGTATTTGCTATAAAGTAAAAGCTGTTTGGTTCAATTAAATTATTTTTAAACAAACACTCGATTACTTTGCAAGGAAATGTTTTCCCATTTAGCCCATTGAAGACATACAATGTATCTAAATACTGTTCCCCTTCTAACCTATTGCCTATGGGAACCTATTGTGCCTTCTGTGTCAATTCTATGTGTGGTTCAAAATCCTAGGTGCAAGACTGGCTAAATGTACTTGTGCATCAATTTATGGAAAACAAACTAATACTTAATAGATTCTGGGGGTAACTTGGAAGGGGGGCTATCTACTAGTCTTGATCTACAAATAAGGGAGTAAATTTAAGGTGAGGGGTCCACTGCAAATCGCACTTGATCGACAAATCATGCTTTTATGGGGGAATAAACCAACAACCCTTGGTTTAGATGGTTGCTATAATGTAATAATTTATATATGCGCAATTTTTGTGAGATAGAATGTAGAGTAGTATTTCGTAACAGGAATATACATGATTTGTTTGTTATGAATCATGATACCTTTCGAGTCTGAAACTCCATACAAGTGATGTCAATATTTCATGTGTGGTTAGTTCATGCATTCAACTGTTTGGTTAAACTGAATCTCAAATTAAACTGATTCGAAAACATGTATAATGCAACTTAAATTTCTATGAATGAATGTTATGTGTCAAATCCTGTTATGTACTATCATCACATACGCAGTGAGATATATCCAAATTTTGATGAGAACATAAAATCATAATTATTCAAAGGCTTTTAAAATGATTTCTTATGCCCAAATATAATATACTCACAAAAATGATTGCTTATTGCTTTTCGCATCATAACTTTTAACGTTTGTGGGGGGAATTTGTTATAGAACGAACTCTAAATCTAGATTCAATCTTGTATTTATTCAAATGCATGCAATGGACACTATACAATGAACGATTAAAAATAACTGGCACAATTTTGGAAGGGGTGTGGTATTAAAAACAAACCACAAGTGATAAAAAGCAAAAAAACAAACTGTCCTAATCTCACCCACTTGAAAGTGGACTAAACCACGCACCTTTGACTCATCGCTAGGTGCAGCCAATATGCTGGAGTCATCTTCATTCTATAAATGGGGGTGAACAGGTCAACGTGTAGGCAGGGACAGCAAAAGGAGGCAATAATACCCATGGCCAAGATGAAAGTAAAGAAAGACATAGTTGAAAGGAGCAGGGTGGAGGAAAGAGAAAGAAAACAAAAATGTTGACCAAAATTATTCCCAAAAGTGAGGGGCGAGGAAAAAAGAAAAGAAAGAAAGAAAGCCACAGAATAGGAAAAATTAGAATATTGATTGAAATCATTCAAAATTAAAAAGAACATATAATAGTAAGAGAGTAATAAACAGCCAAATGCAGTCTCTTTTGAAAATATATCATTCAAATAAATTAAAACGGCATAATTTCTTGACAAAAAGTATGAAATTAAAATTTTGCAAATATATATACTCCTAAAAAGAGTGACATTTAAATTTACAAGCTTTATTATAAACGCGTTTGCCTTATTTTTAGAAACTGTTTTCCAAGATTGTTACATAGCTTTTAAAGGAAGCCTGCATTTCATATTAAATTAATGTCCTTTTTAACAGTAAAGAGACAGTTTTTAAATAATTATATTCTTTGTACATGTACATTATACATAGTAAGTGATGATATATACTGAGTCAGAATAACATTGCTATCAATATAATTTTTATCAAATTTATAATGAACATTTTATGCCAATTTCTTTCAACTGCTTTTTGATATATAATCTGCTCAATATCGTTATGCAAAAATAAATATACTTTTAATCCCACTAATAAGCATTTGTATTTAGGATACATAACCATAAACAATATATATTTCAAAAGCATCATTAAATTCTCAACACAAAATACACCAATTAACATTTCTTTGCATAATACATTTGCTCTCTATAAATGTAATTTCTCGTATATATTATTGCTACATGTATGAGGATATGATATATATAAATTAATGTTGAAAGATTATTCAAAAGGCGAATATAATTCAAATGAACCGATTTTTCTTTAAAATACTATTAAAATATCTGAGTATAATTCTGCATAAGACTGGATGAAAAGTGGAGATACAGGTTGTTAATGGAGATAGAAAAAAAAAGTCATGAATATTTGTGAAAATATGATATTCTAAGAGAATAATATAGCCCGAAAGACTGCGATAGTGGAAAGATATGGCACGCTGTGAAAGAAAAAAGTGATGATTATACATGTACATGAAATAAGAGAAAATGAAGGTAAAAATATGATTATTTGTGAAAGAATAATGCTTATTCAAGGAGACAGATGAAGGCTGAAAAGTGCAGATTACGCTGTGAATAAAAAGTAATAACTATTATTAGATATAAGTGGAAAAAAAGGGTCATGATCTAATTATTTGATATATGACAAATGAAATGATGATTATCTGTGAACGAAAGGTGAGAGTTTTCTGACTGACTGAAAGCGAGTGTCCTATCTCTACCAATAGCGAGGTATTAAACATACATCACCATGGTTATACTATTCATCATTTATGCAGCTTGGTACTGCTTTAAAGATGAAGTGAAGTCTATAAATACAACATCTTCTAAAGTGAGAATTAACTAGCAGGCCCCATATTCATGAAACCCCGCTAGCTTAGTTCCTTGCCAAGTGTGTTTGAGATGTGCAGTTTATTGAGCAACAAACCGTTTTCCTAGTCCCCAACTAGAGTTATTTGGTTAAGCCTTTTGTATACGCCCTAAAGTTAACTCTAGTTTATAGCAACTAAAAGATCTTGTGACTAATTCTTAGCCACGTCATCCAAAATAGACTTAGCAAGTACTAAGCTAGCAGGCTTTCATGAATATGGGACCATGCAGGACACAGTCCGCCAAGGATATACTGTATATAGTTGCTACCGGTGGTAGAAAAGCATTGGTATTGTTGGTGAGTGGTAATGGTGGTAACTGTATACTTAAAGTGATCCATTAACTTTGTCAAATGCAACCAAAATCACTTGGAGCTTTCAAATTTCTCTTGTTACCTTGTTGTTTGGTGTTATATGGTAACAGAAGAATGAATTTGGATTTGATTCGTCAAATGTCAGTCTAATTGTGGAGATATTTATTATGACGGAATGAAAAGTGTTCCAGAACGGTTTTTGAGCGTAGTCAAAATTGATGAAATCTGACATAAATTTTTACTTTTATCAATAGGTAAACAGCGTTTCTGTTCTCTAAAACGTTCACATATTGTCCAGAAGAATCTTAGAATTCTATTGGTATATGATTGAAATGTCAAATATGGCTTTTGGAAAGAAAAAAAATCATTCAATGGATCAGTTCATGGATTACATTAATAATATTTGATAATCAGGGTGCTACATAATAACTATCTCCCAGCACTGAACCATTTGTGGAGTAAATTTCCCCAAAGTTTTTTTACAGACTTCCCTGAAAGAAAACATCACAAAGAAGATTGTACGTACATGTAAGTCAATTTCAAATTAAGTTTGCAGATTTGTTGTGTGACTTAATCAAACAAGCCACAACTTTTCTTGTTTTTTGTTGTTGAAATATTTGCCCAAAACCGATTTTGATTGGCCCCGGCAAATTATTAAGCAAGTGCTTTAATACGAATGTAGCACCCTGATAGCGATGAGCGATGTAATTTTGACTTTGGCAAGATTTGAACCTCCTTTTTAAATATGATAATGGTGAAACTAGCTTTTTCTCATAAGAATGAACCCGTACAAGACTATTTGAAATTTGTATATCATTGCATTCTACATAGAACTCAGTCTGAGTATTTTCCGGATCAGTCCAGAATGGGTTAACCTATTATCCAATAGCAAAAACAAGTATACTTTAAATCAAGGGCCGTGTTTCATAAAACCTTTTCACTTGTTGTATTAAAATGTCCAATTATTGTAACTGGTAGGTCATCAGCCAATCAACATTGCAGCTTTTGACATGGTAGTATTATAATAAACAATAATTGGAATCTTACAACAATTGCAAAATGTTAATGAAACAGGGCCCAGATCTCTTCTCATTACTGATCTCATAATCAGTCACGCAACAAACTCTGGAATACACACACATACCACCCAGACAATCATACAGTCATAAAAAACAACATAGGCTAACATAAAAAGATATAGCTAATTTAAAATAACCTCTAATTACCCAACTTTCTGATGAGACAATTAGGCCAAAATTGCACAATGTTTAATAGTTTACCTATGATTACAAAATTATATTCCATAAAGTTTTTCGGACATGTGATTATAAAGGTCTCAGTTTGTAGCAATTATTTCTCACAAACTTTAATGTTTCAGCACTTTAGTTTTGAAGTGATTAATAAATCATGTCACCGTATTAAATTCTGAGGACGTGTTTGGTCAAAACAAATAATTTTCACCGTTACATTCATGTTTTGATACTCATTGTTTTGACAATCTTTTTTTAGATGTGGGGTCCAACATAAAGTACATGCTTTGCGCACATTTCAGCACATTGCCAGCTTTGCATACAATATTATTAACAGACAAGATGCATATCATACATATGCACATAAAATGCTTCAAACATACACTGTATGCACATTTATAATGCATGCAACATTCAACATTCAATGTGGAAAATGCAATGATTTTTTTTCTTCTTGCGTTAAGGGTTTTGTTTTAAACAAAAATGATATGAAACTACCAATGTTAACACTTCTGCTATCCCATCTTTATTAATTATTCAAATGATATTTGTTATTGGAATATAACTTTGGTGTACATTTAGACTCAATATACAGAGCTCTTGTTCCAGCTGTGAAACTAATTTTGGTGCACATTTGTATTATACTCAAAGTTTGTGAATAGATACACAATTTTGCAAGGAAACTCCACATATTCTATTTATTAATTTATTTCAGATAGTGTCAAGCTTGTTAATCATATTACGGCCCAAAGTATTCAAATTTGTTTATATGAATGAATGATATATCATGATGCACTATTATTGTCTTTTTGCATGAAACAGCTCACATTTTATTTATTAACGATGCAAACATACAACTACAGCAATTTTAGATGAAATTGTGAACATTTATTCAAAGTAAAGATGCAATGATTGTGGTATTGTCATTTTCAAACTATTGTATTTCCCTACTAAACAGGTATCTATAATGAGGCAACTGTTGTATGCAGTCAGATATTCATGAAGTGATTTGATATACAGTCAAATATGGATGCAGTGATCTAAATTATGAATATAATTTTTGTTGTAATATATGCATGGTGTTGTCTCTAATATAATCACTAGTATTTGAAAGGTGGCACTTGCAATAATTAAACGAGCAGGATGCATTATAATGATTATCATTTTTTGTTGTAATATATGCATGGTGTTGTCTCTATAATCACTAGTATTTGAAAGGTGGAACTTGCAATAACTAAACGAGCAGGATGCATTATGATTTAAGAGATATCAAGAGCAATGGGCATGTAAAATTAAATCATTGCCTACATGAACCTAGTGAGCCCTGTATTAATTCTACAGGGATTTCAAAATCTAGTAGGGAACAGGTTAACACTAGCCCGGTAATTGACGGCTAGTAATAATGGATGCGAACTGGTAAAAATTCAGATACATGTAGATGCTGTCCACATTTGTGTTTCAAATGCTTTTTCTAAACCAATTTTGATCAAACAAAGTTTATTCTGTTTTTGAAATTGTGTAAGAATTCAGATAGATGCTGTCCACATTTGTGTTTCAAAAGCTTTTTCTAAACCAATTTTGATCAAACAAAGTTTATTCTGTTTTTTAAATTGTGTGCTTTTTAACAAATTTCAATAATAATCATATTAATAGTGCTCTATCAAATAACGATTAGTATAAGTATCAGTGCAATTATTATTACCATATATGTATTTTATTATAATTTATGCAACCGATTGCCCATTACTCTTCTTCTCTCAGTTTTGTTTGTCCCTACCTGTATTAAACAAGACCTTTATATAATCAAGACTTAGAAACACCAAATAATAAACTTTTTTTTGAGATATTGTGATTAAAAACATGCATGTTAATCACTTTAATAAAGCGTTTAAATGATGACTGATATCAATCTATTGAATCAAATCCAAACTTAAAATAAAAAGTAAATGAAAATATGCAAACAAAATTGGGCCACCATCAATAGGGCCACGAGGCTAAATGGCTAAAGCACAGGTCTAGCAATCACGAGGTCTCGGCCTCGGTTTCGATTCCCGGCAGAGCGCAATTTTCTTTGATCATCCTTTTAGTACTTCAATTATATTTTGATGATCCGTTTGCTCTATCTTTGAATTTAAATTAAAACCGGTCTGATATTTAAGGTTTAAATTAAAACCGATCTGATATGCAGCAAAGCCCAATTTTCTTAGATCGTCCTTTTAGAACTTCAATTATATTTTTCTGATCAGTTTGCTCTAGGCTTTGAATTTAAATTAAAGTTGGTCTGATATGCTTTGAAACCATCTTGATGTACAGGCAGGGACAGAGTGAATTATGAACAGGTTTGTATGATGCTCTGTAACTTGGTCTTAGAGTGGCAAATTTTCCGTGCTCTGAAATTAATTCCATTAAATATTAGCAATACATTTTGTGGTATTCCATTTGGCCCCCCCCCAAAAAAAAACGTTACATGATGGTTGTGTATCTTTAAAACAGGCATCATGTTTACTACAAAACACTGCTATTACCTATTAAAGAAGTCAGATATTGTCAGAAATGTTTTTACCATCACCAGTGAATTATTAAAGTCTTTAACTACATTTGGCTAAACTGCAGTTTGCTATCTTATCTCGTTTCTCCAAGTACCAGTTTTATATCTCTTTAAAAGCCACATAAGATGCCTTTATAGTGATTTGGGGGGGGGGGGGTATTCTAATCCAAGACTTTTTCTATGAAATAGTTACTGTCTTTATTATTAAGCACTACAGAAAACTTGCCACTCTGATATATGATGGACGATGCTCTATCTATTTCTAATTTATAGTGGTGCCATGAAATAAAAAGCAAGACGGGCTAGCTGGCTAGAAAGCTACATACATCGACATAGCGATAACCACGAGGGTTTTGTGAGGGCTTAGTCGGAGGTGGGGTAGGGGTGGAAGACGGCTCGATAGACTTAGTGGCAGACTCAATCTGTGAAAAAACATGGAAGAGTAAATAAAGAGAACACAGGTGTACAGGTTTATATATTATACAGGATATAGTATAGATACAAACAGATCATGCATTTTGTAGCATTTGAAACCTTGTAGAGGCATGCAAGGGATAGGTTCAGACAAGCATGTAAACAGAAGTTTTCAAACATGTATATATATATATATATTCTATACTTTTTGTAATATATCTATATACTTTTGAAAGCACATGCATGTAAAACAGAGCTTAAAGGGGGGAAATAACAATCAGTAAAACAACATACATAAAGAATTAAACAACAAAGCAACAAAACAGTAAGAAAGAAACAGAGGGGAATTGTTCAACATGCAAGAAAATGTCACATGTTTCAAGAATAAAACTACTATTAAAAGAGGGAGAGGTCAGAGTGGGCTTGATGTGTGATGTTGGTGAATCAAAACCCACATCAGGAGTAATTAGAAAACAGGAAAATAGAGTGTTGTTTTTGTTAACATCACGCATAATTGTAAACATCTGAAATATGAGAATAATCACGTTTAAAAAGTCAGCATCACTAAATATACAGTTAACTAGTTTCTAATGTTTATTTTATTTGCGTTTAATATTTGTCAATTGTTTTGTTTGGTTGTTTCTTTGTTTGTATGTTTGTTTGTTTTGTTGTTTTTTTGTCAGTTTCTTTGTTTTGGGGTAGTAAGGGAAACAATGTTTAATTATTTAATTTGAGTCATGTCAATAAAATTCAAAACACAACCAAAAACATAAAAACACAAGAACATATTAAGCAAATTGTGTTTACTTTATAAACAAACTTGCTCTTGATTAAAAACACACACAAAAAAACATTAAAAAACACAAGAATATGTTGCAAGGCAAATACAAAACATATTTTCCCAAGCAACAAGTATAATACAAAGCTATACACCATGCAGACACGCTGGCATTGCTGATACGAACACAGGATGAACCACAAATACAGACATTTCTTTAAGACTGTCCAAAAGAAAGTTTTCTTGTGCGACTATAGCAGGTCCTTCTATTAAACAAAGAAACAGTGAACTATTTAAGTATATATCATCACTCAACCATTTTTGGACATAACAGCTAACATTAGATTCCTAGTGTTGGACAGACCCTTGAATTAATGAAACTTATCATTTTTATCAAATTCTTCATAATTTTCACCATCATCATCATCAATATTATAACCATCAGCATCATCATCATCTTCATCATCTTCATTGTCATCGTCATCATCGACATACAAATGCATTAAAAAAAAATTTGTTTAGTAATGGAATCGACAAGTGCTAGAAAGAGTACTATCATTTCAGTAGAAAGTAAACATTAGTATTCAGGAAAACTGCCCATTGTATTTATGTCAATCAAATTATGGTAAAATGGATAATCAAAGCAAATTATGATTTTACCGATTTGAAGTTACTTGATAAATCATCCATCATTCCAGTAAACATCCTCCCAATAAAAAGGGAGGGCAAATAGATGCTGCTCAGTATTAAAGATGGTCCCAAAAAAATTATGATATACATGAATATGAAAGGGGCATCTGCAGCAGTTACAACAAATACTATTTCCTGCACCAACATTTGCCATGATTCTTGATCCTTTTCATCTGCCTGCTATTTCTCCAACGTTGCATAATTAAGCCCAATTGCTGGGCTTCGCAGAGAAAGGGAGTTATCAAAGTTATCTGCAGACCTGGATAATATTCCCAGGCATACAGATTTGTGCGCTTTACAAGCTCTTGGTTCAGTTGGAGAAAATAAGACAGAGGAATTATCGAGAAACCGACTACATCGACAGTTGCGATGATGCTGCGAGTGAGAGAAAAATATTAGATAAGAACCAAAAAGCATGTTCGCACTGGATTTATGACGATCGCTTTAGCATGGAGGTTTATATGAAGAGAATGTTTACGATTCTGTGCAAAATAAATGGGAGGTTAGCCGACAATTTTTCCCCATCACCAAATGTATATATATAAATGTTGATTAATTTGACTTAGTGGAAAGGCAGGTTAGATCCAATGTTTTGATCAACAAAAACAAAAAAAGAACTTGCAAAAGAAATTATGTTAGATCCAACTGAATTTGATCCCAAAAATGACTAGTAAATCAACAATTCTGTGTAGCTTTTGAACGATGGTCTGAAAGATCGATCTTTGATGTCAAACTGACCAGTACTACAAGTCTATCAGCCAAAGTTTGCTTATCAACTTGACCATAAAACGGTCTACTTTTTAATAGTCTTTTAGATTAAACTTTCTGACAATACTTGATCAAAACGGCTTGTTAGATCCTACATTCACAATAAGTTGACCAAACAATTTTTCTTTGGATCTATCCTTCAAAATAACTCTGACCAATTAACAAGGTCTGTTAAATAGTATTTTTATTATCAAATTCCTCCTAAATTGCCTGTTAGATTTTAAATGAATTTAATCATGAGAAAGGCTGTTAGAATTGTCTTCCTTTATTTTTTAGTAGCACCACCTCCCCCACTCACAGCTTTATATTTATCTGCCGGGTCGTGTTGTTTGTTTTTAGCATCTTGCTTTTGTTTGTAGGCGGAGGTCTGAACTATGTCGTTAGACTTTTGATCCTCGATCTGCAATTGGGGGAAAATGAGGGTCAGAAAATTCTAAGAAGAAAATATGTTCTTATAGCGACACCTCCACACTAACTTTTTGTCTCTACTACAGAGATGCCAACCTTCACAAACCAAAAAAAGTATTCTGAGAGGTAAAACAGCATTTTGAACCCGTAAAAAGTATTTTCAGAGCTGCCAACCTTCAGAGGCAAAAAAAAAAAAAAAAAAAAAAAAAAAAAAAAAAAAAAAAAAAAAAAAAATTGTATTTTTTCGCGAAGCCAATTCGCGCAGCAAAAATACCCTTTACGCGCGCGTTAATATAAAAGTTGGTTCGGTCGATCACACCAGCGTTTGTATGAGTTTGTTCGGTTTATTTGTGTTATATTTAAAATATGTATCTGGAGTAATAGTTTATCAGGGTTCAACGTAGATTTTGTTGCCGTTTTCCGATCGTTTCTATAGGGAGTACAAACAAAAAGTTTTTTTGTTTTTTTTCAAAGAAAACGTATTTTATTAGGGGAAAACGTACTGCCGTATTTTGCGTGAAAAAAACGTAACAAATACGGCAAAAACGGAACGGTTGGCATCTCTGCTACTAGCCCTGTTTGGGCAAGTAAAAATCATACATTTTTAAATTTGACTTGCCCCAACAGAGAATTTACTTGCCCACTTTTACTTCTAGATGAGATTTGCAGGTAAGGAACAAACTTTTCTCACAAAGTTGAACAGAAATGTTGGTTGCTTGATTCAAGGGCAAACCAAATAAGACCATTTCTGAAATTTTACTTTTAAAATAAAAAAAAGTTACGGTAGTTATATTCAGTTGCTTATTTTGGAAAGTAAAAATAGTGTTGGTGAAATGTAAGTGGCCCTAAACTTATTGGGGGGGGGGGGGGGGGGGGGGGGCAGGGGCCTGCAGGCCAATGCTAATTTTGAGCCATGCATATAAATGTATATGTATACTCTTTTTTTAAATACCTTATCGAGTGACTGCACTATTATTTGATAGTTGTTTATTTCACACAGCTAATATGGTTTAGCTGCAAAAGAGATCAGCTTATGTAATTTAATTGCTCTAAATAACACCAAAAATAGATTTTATTTGGCAATTGGAAAAATAGTACTAATACAAATCTTTTGAAATTAAGCTTCCACAACACAGCAAAATTCAAATTGATTGAAACTTTCTCCTTGAAGTGTAAAACGGGCAGCTTTTATTTGAGCGGTAACCATGGCGACAGTCATATCGCAAGACACATGTCATCATGCCTTGATGAAAAATTCTTCATATATTTTTTTCATTCTCTGCATTTTCTTTTCAAATTGATGAATGAAAGAACACTCATATCATTGTACCTACCATGATATGGGAATGTATTATAATTAAATTGGATGTTTGGGTGTACTACATGTATGTACTACCCAACAGTAACAAACAAGTGTTTTGTAAGCTTTTTCTTCCCAATAATATTAAGAAAGTGTTTGATTGATGAAATAGGATGAGAAAAGTTATTTAATGCTAAAAAATATAGTTAACTTTCTCATTTCAGAGATACGCTTCATCTACTAGTTTGCACAAATACCCAACTTATATGTTGAATAGAATAACTTGAAAATTGTTTTTCGTCGAGCATTTTTCATCTTAAACACTAAACTCCAACCCCAACCCTTACGCAAATGTTCAAGTAAACAATAATCTCTCAATAAACTCTCAAAAACAACAAATGATGCATCACCCCAAAACTTTCATATCCACAGCAGTAGATCAAATGCATATTCAAAAAATTTTCAAGAAATTTTTAAAAATATTTTTTTCCTTTTTTGTTGTTAGCTTACCCCGCAAGTTACCCAACCAAAAAACAAACCTCTCACGCAAGATGTTACTGCTGACAATCTTTGAAGAAAACAAAATTTGTTTAAAACTCACATATAATGGTTTTACTTTTGAAGAAAAACGACCTCTCCCTCCTCTACGTTCTTTGCCGTTATTCTCATTCTTAATTATGGCTTTAAAAAATTCAGATTTCTTGTCTCCTTTCTGTAAAAATAAAATAAATTATGAGGTACAGCGGAATTCCATCATGTGTTTCAGGTTGGCACACAATACTATCAACAAAAAGCCATATCAAATTATCACGTCGCTTTTTTTCTGCTTTTAAAAATGGTAGGAAAAAAAGATTTGATATATAGTACTTCAGGAAACTAACATCTAGTACTGTTTACACCACATGTTATAAAGCCAGACTGTCTTAATAGATTATAATCAATCTTAATTTAACACTCTTGATTATAATATCAAAAACCCAAGTCAGAATACAGGTAAACACCTGTGGGAAATAAATACAGACTCTTCTTATCTAAACAGAACACAATTATAAAAATATAAAAATATAAAAAAAACATCCTTAGGAGAGAAATATATAAAATGTGGTATTTTCGGTCCTACTTAACAACATAAAACTGTCTTCTCAAACTCAAACTATAAAAACACTCAAAAGGAATAAACAAACAATACAAAAATGAAATACAGTCAAACCTGTCTGAGTGGCCAACCTGCCAAAAGTGGCCACCAAAAGTTACCCCCTGCAGTGAAAAAATAATGTTATGGAACCTGTCTACAGAGGTGGGTGACCACCTGTCTACAAAGGCCACATTTCTTGTTCCCCTTCGATGGTCACTATAGACAGGTTTGACTGTATTATCATGTATTTTAGTAAAAACAACTTGGCAAAGTTAAAACACAGGGTTGAAATTCTACTGTGGCCATTCGTCTCCACCCATCTTGACCTCACACCGCTGGCAGACCTGTTACTGTTGAGAAAATGTTATTATATTATTTTTAATTTAGTCAGGATTGTTATTAAAATGAAACTGTTTATTAAAACATAGTAAGGTTGGGCATAGAGATAAGTATGTTAAGAAACCATGTATCATGGTTAAGAACCATTCTATCTATTTCATGGTTAAGGAACATTTCATCTATATGTCAAAAAGTTAGCATAAATGTCATACAAATTAAAGGAAAACAAATCATGACACACAGAATTCTATTAAAGTAACAAGACCAACAAATTAGTAACGGGGGTAAAAACACTCAATACCATTATGAAAGAGATTTTTTTTTGTTTGTTTGGGGGGGAGGGGATAGTAGTATAAGTATTATTATACATTCATTACAATGATGTAAAGATAAGCCACCAAATGGAAAATTATACCTGTATAAATGTCTGCCCATTTAATCTTTATATATCCCACATACCTTGTTGATTACAACATAATGGTTAAGAGTGCATTTTTTAGCATCCCAGTGATTTGTTTGCTTATTTTTTTCCCCTTAACATATGACAGAAATGTAAACAAATATTATGAAAATGAAACGACCGAAACCAAATAAATCTCTGAATATTTGACAAACTGTTTTTTTTTTCAAAAGAAATTTTGATTAATAAGATTCCATACCATCCTTATTGTACTAAAAATATGATTAATATGGAAATTAAATAATAATGATGAAGTATCTCCCAAAATGATCAAACAAGGTGGTTCTAGGGGGGAAAATAATTTATAAAAGGAAAGTTATTTAGTCCCCCAAAACCGTTCATCTGATCTCTTCTTTTTATTATACTCACAATCCCTAAATGTTGTAACTTCCGTAGTTTCTGAACAAAAGCAAATGTAAAGATGTCCAGAATTATGGAATTGAAATTGATACCTCATCTCAAACTGTATTTTCTCTTTATTATCAACATGAATTTCACAGGTTAAAATCTTACATTCATTTTTTGTAGAACTGTTCCTTATGGAAAACTGGTGAACTTTTTGTTTATTCAGTTTTATTTCTATATTTGAAACAAACAAATATATATTTGTTATCTATGTGAGAATGGCAGGAGCTAAAAAGGTGACATATCAAGGCAATCTTTAGTTCTGATTAATAGATGCAAGATAAATAGATTGAAAATAAATCTCATTACATGTCTACAATGTATTCTAAATCTAATATTGCCAAATGCATACATGCATACTAATCTATAATATACACAAACATGTTGTTTCTACAAACATGATAGCTCATTTCTTCATTTCATTTCGTTTATTTCCACAAATTTGAATAAAAACATACACAATTTTCTGGCCCCATATTCATAAAACCCAGCTAGCTTAGTTCCTTGCTAAGTGTATTTCAAATGATAAAGTTTAGTGTGCAACAAGCAGTTTTCCTAGTCCCAAATTAGGGTTAGCTGGGAAAGCCTTTGGTATCCACTAAGTAAAGTAAACCTTAGTTAATAGCAACTAAAATATCCTGTGTTTAATTCTGAGGCATGTCATCCAAAACGACTTAGCAAGGAACTTTTAAAGCTAGCAGGCTTTCATGAATTTGGGTCCTGCTTTTTCATTCATCATTTTATACTATTTTCTTCTACATAAGGAGTCAACCAGAAGAAATCTAAATAACCATTTAAAGGGATAGTTGAGTTTTGGTATAGAGGGCGCTACATATTTTTTGTGAGATAATGAAAAACTGAGTGTCAAATTTGAAAGAGCATAATATTTTAATGACAGAATAAACTTTATTTGATCAAAATTGGTTCAGAAATGGCTGAAATATCCATAAACATAACCATTTGTAATAAATGTGGGGCCCCACAATTATTAGAGAATTTTGAACCAGCCGTTAAAATATATTTTTAAATGCTTCCTCTTTTCAAAAATTTACAAAAAGATGTTTTTAAATAGTTAGTGATTCGATAGAGACATAATCAACATTTCAACAAAACATCACATGCACAATATTTTATTTAAAATGGATTAAACCAATGAGTTTTGAGAGAGTGCCCTCTTGAGTTTTAATGGCTCTTTTTGAATGATAGCAGGCTTTTTACTTAGTCATTTGTAATTTTGTATTCCTTTCGAGCATGGTGGAGTTATAACTGTTAGTTTGTAATGTAATGGTGCAGGTTTTGGTTACTAAAATTCAGTTTGACCAAAACTGTACTCTCTTTACCAAAACTCAACTATCCCTTTAAAACAGTATACCATATCTTGACAAAAATCACACTCGTCATCAGAAGAGACGGGTCTCTTTAATCATTCCAACCTTCGATGTTGTAAATACTTATCCTACAATAGTATGAAAAAGGTAAACATTTGTATCAGGAAATTATGTTCAATCATAGCAAATACAACAATACTTTCAACACATGTAAAAAAAAATTTTAAAAATTAAAAAAACTTTCATAACTTCTACCTTTTTTCTAAAAAGTTATGTTGAGAACTAGATTATCAACTTGAAGAAAACTGTAAATCAATGAATCACGGCAACCTGTTAAATCTGTAAAAATGGGATGAAGTAAACCTGTTAAAAAGGGGGAAGCAAACCTGTTAAAAAGGGAGAAGCAAACCTGTTAAAATGGGAGAAGCAAACCTGTTAAAAAGGTGGGAGTAAACCTGTTAAAGGGGGGAAGTAAACCTGTTAAAAGGGGGAGTAAACATGTGATAAAGGGGGAAGTAAACCTGTTAAATGGGGGGAAGAAAACATGTTAAAAGTGGGGGGGGGGGGGAAGTAAACCTGTTAAAAAGGGGGGGGGGGAGGAAGTAAAAAGGGGGGTTAAAGGGGGGGGGGGGGGTAAAAAAAAGTCAAACAAAAGTGGGGTTGAACATTAGGGGATAAATAATATAAATAACTAAAAAGTGGACAGTACATATTTGTACCACTTTGCTTGATAAACCTCATGGTTTACATGTTTATAATTGTTCAAGTACATGTACATCATTAATAAACAGTACTTCATGAAATAAAATCATAAAAAGATCGGAGCAAGTAAAAAGAAAAGGAATAAAGTAAGATAAAAAGTAAGGAGAATAATTAAAGGTGAAAGAGAAATCATAAAGGGGTGTATGAATTCACTTATAGAGCCAATTTTGTCGAGAAAAAAATCCGAGCAATGTAAATTTTGTTAGAGTTAAAACGAAGGACTATTAAGATGTTTTCCTTTGCTTTAAATTTGTTTAACGTACATTAGCCAAAACGTTATTTAGGTTGCTAGAGTTTTATACAGCCAAATTTGTCCAAAAACAAAATCAGTTTTGGTTGAGTAAAAACAAAGGTCTATTTAGCTTGTTTTTGTTTTACTTGATATTGTTTATATTGTTATAGAGTTTTATACAGCCAACTTTGTCCAAAAACAAAATAAATTTTGGTTGAGTAAAAACGAAGGTCTATTTAGCTTGTTTTTGTTTTACTTTATATTGTTTTATTAAACGTACATTAGCCAAAATGTCCCTTAGCTGAAAGCTTTTTTCTGCGGTCACAATATTTCTAACTTGTGCAAAGTTGGCTATTAAATGGGATGGGATAAAAAAGAAAAGGAAAGTTCATGAAAACAAAGGGCATAAAAATGGGTGTATAAAGAAAATGCCAAGGTGTAAACAAAATGAAAAGGGTGTCTCATGTTAGCTGTTTTATGTCCTATCAAAGAGACTTATACTTTAAACAAATATAAAACAGGAATGTTATAAATTAAATTTATCAAAAGAGAATAAAGGGGGAATTATATAAGATCCGAAAGGCCAAGGTAAAAAAGGGGGGATTTTTATCAAATCATACAATGGGTTAAGAAGGGAGGATTGGGGACAAAATGAGTGTAAGGAAACCAAAAAGGGGATATAGAGTAACCAAAAGGGGTGTAAAGAACAAAAGGGGGTGTAGAGTTACCCAAACAAAAGAGGATGTAAAGTAACACAAAGGGAGTTAATCATAACCGAAAATGGGGGGTTAAAGAACCCAAATCGGGGGTAAAAGGACTCAAAATGGGGGTAAAAGAAATTCAAACGGGGTAAAAGAAATTAAAAAGGGGTTAAAGAACTCAAAAGGGGGTAACAAGAGAACCCCAAAAGGGGGTGTATATGTACCTCACTGTTGGACCTCATAGCAAACAGGTTGGCCATGATGGAGGAGAAGCCCGGCGCGAGGCAACTCTGGGCGATGAAGCCCAGCTTGAGCTCGGCGATGCAGATCACATCGTCACCATCCCGCCAGTTCCAACTGGGAATGTTGAGGAGGTGGGCCTGCAAAACAGTCAAGAGCAAGAAATTAAATTACTTTTAAAAACCTGTTGATTTTAAGTATAATTCTCTAAGAATTCTCTCACTGGCACATATAAATGAAGAGTGAGATAGTTTGAGCTTAGTGATGCAGACCACATCATCACCATCCCACCAGTTCCAACTGGGAATGGTGAGGAGATGGGCCTGCAAAATAATCAAGAGCAAGAATTAAAATGCATTTAAAACTAAGAAACACATATCATAGATATCATATATATGAATATACACAGAGACAGAGACATGCAAATATATTTGTAACAACTATTTTCCAAACTATTATATGTCACTTCTGCATAATTATCCAACTCAATATCAGTTGTCTGGCATCTGAAATGAGGAAATACATAAAGACTAAAAATAGACATGGAGACAGAGAAATACAAACAAATTAAGGAAAAGATTATATTTTCAAACTTAAGAACTGGGGGTGTGTGGGGTGTATAAATATGTAACTTGATATCAGTTGTCTACATCCTAGACTGCAGATATATACATAGATATAATTAGAAATAGAGAAACAGAGAGAGAGACAGAAAGAAGGGGAGAGATGAGGGATAACAACATCATCGTCTCGACAGTTCCAACTGGGTATGTTTCTCATCTGGGCCTACATGCAGAGAGACAGAGACAGAGAGGGAGAGAGAGAAAAGGAAACAGCAGGAGATAAATAGACCATTCATTTTAGAACAATCATTCCACAATTACATATCGTCTGTTGAGGGGGAAAATGGGCGCCAAGTCACATTCTGTACTTCAGAGATAATTGTCTTTAAAGTTTTGTAGCCTTGTAGAAACCAAGGTTAGCTCTCTTAAATGTTCAACTAATTTCTCAAAAATTATCAATAAATACTCTCTAAAATCATAGCATCACATGCTCTGACTTACAAGTTGGTATGCATTACTCATTTAGAAGAAAAAAATTACCGGTAAATGAATCTAGTAAAATTGTCCAAATCCACAAATCTTACTTATATAGGACATGTTTTGGTTTTCCAAATATCCCTTTTGTTACAATTGAAGTGTTCAGATTTTTAAATATCCACTGGAAAGTTATAACTGTGAACAAAGTCAGTGCAATGAGATATAGCTACTTCTTGCAAATGTCAACAAAGCTACTAGTTCCCTTTAATGCCCTCCTCACTGTCACCCAATGATACATATTTCTGTATCATTTATCTAAAAGTCAAAGATAATGAACGAGAGGGGGAGACCAGATAAAGTAAAATTGGAACGCAGTGTCGTCATCTCGCCATTTCCAGCTGGGAACGATTCAGAGCATGCAGAGATAGAAAATAAAAATATATCAAAATAATATTTCATATCTATATCATATCACCCTTTACATACCAGCATGTATTCTATATATGATAGTGGCAAAGATAGACACTTGCCCATACTGAAAGAGTGAAAAGGATGGGCGGATAGCATCACTGAATTGACAGGCTTAGAGCCGAGTAGAGCGAAGCTTTGAGATAGGTGAAGGTCGAAGAGGGCTACAGGAAGTTGGTAGTAGAAAAGTCATTGGAGTCACTATCAATCAGGCAATTAAAGGAATAAGGAGGGTAGGATGAAAAGAGAGGGGGAGGATAAATGAATAAAGAGTGGAAGAGACGGGAGGATGACTTCACTAGTGGAAAGGCACAACGCAGAACTGAAGGATAAGTAGGGTAGGAAGAGTAGGGGGGAAGATAAATGAATAAAGAGTGAAAAGGATGGGTGGATAGCAACACTGAATGGACAGGCTTTAGAGGTCGAAGGTCGAAGGAGGATGGAGTAAGTTGGTTAGACCCCCTACTATCAGTCAGACAATTAAAGGGTACCACCACCCCAAAATAATGTTCCTATAAATGAAAGGTAATAATTTTAGTAGTCCATTCCACCAACTAGTTCAGACAAATATGTTTCCAGAAAAAAAATGATATAACTGGGAAACGCATCACTATTCTAAACCATGTGTTAAGGGGTCTGCAGACAAGACAACCTTTTAACAAGGAGGAACGCATCGAGCCTTGATTCTATCGTATCCAAACGTACGCGGGAATATAATTGGCGCACTCACAGACATTTGGCGCATACGGAACCATGAGGCCCTGTTGGTTCCGTAAGTGGTGGTAATTAATTGTATTGTTCATGAATTACACAACCCTTGGCAAAGTGTTGGGCGTCTATTTAATATCAGGCAACGGGTACCAAATCATATAATTATGTGTTGTTATTTGCCTGGTGGTCCCCTTTAAAGGGATGAGCGAGACTGGTGAGGTTACATAAGGAAAGAGAGAGGGGGAAGGAAAAGGAGACCACATTGTCACCATCACCCCAAATGAATCTCGAGTCTGTTCAGAGGATCATCTTAGCTGCAGAGGGGGAGGTAAATTGAACTTAACCAATTGGAAGCCTGTATTAATAATAATAATAATAATAATAATAATAATAGGTTCAATTTATATGGCGCCTAATATGATATAATATCAACTCTAAGCGAAAATCTATGGGAGTTGCAAAATCCAATAGGGAACATGATAAATGACAATTAACTTCTGTATCTTATCTATTAAAGCTAAGAGAGTAAACAGAATGATATAAAGGAGAGACGTGAAGAGAGAAGGACACAAAAACACATTGCCACCATCTTCCAAGAGCAGATGGTCTTTAAATGAAGAGGGGGAGAGAGAGAGAGATGGAGAAAGACAGTGGAGGTAAATAAAACTTCAATGTAGATACACACATCTATGTATGTATTTCTGTATCAGTTATCTAAGATACAAAGACAATGGGTGGAATTCACAAAGGAGGTTTGTAAGAGGTTTGTACAAACCATGGTTTTTACCATGGTCTACATCTATGGAATGCTGCTCACATACCGTAAATTGTAAATCAACATTGTTAACAAGTATGGAGTTTACATTCCTTCTCCATCAGTTTACAAATGGCATTCCATAGATGTAAACCTTGGTCAAACCATGGTTTGTACAAACCTCCTACAAACCTCCTTTGTGAATTCCACCCAACAATGTGGACACCCAGGTAGAAAAGGAGAGAAGAGAGAAGGGAGACAAAACAAAATAGATCACATCATTACTTTCGCCCCAGCTCAAGCCGAGTATGTTCAGCAGATGAGCTGCCATGCAGGGAGACTCGGGGTGATATGAAGTACTTTTATAAGTCCTCGGTTGAGAGTGAGAAGGGCATTAAGTACATTTTTGGTTAAACCGAGTTCTGCATACCATCTGTTAGGGCAGAGCCAGTTCTCTAGACTACGTGAAGCCGAATTTTCAGACAATAACTATTTATTGTTGGGAATATTCATCAAAAATGACGAAAGAGAGCTAAATTTGGTTTCAACAAGGCTCCTGAACTTGAAATATGATTATTTCTGAAGTGTTACAATAAGTGACTTAGGGCCCTTCTGTTTCACAACCAACAGAGTATGTTACAATCACAGCTGCAGTCACAGTTGCATTCACATAAATGATTGGGGTCATGCGACCTGGTATCTAAAATAAACATCGAATGTTCTGATAATGCGATAGACAGAGACACAGTTTTTCAGATTTCAATAATCATTTATAATTTAGGGAATATTTATCAAAAATAAACAAAAATATTGATTTTTTTTATTAAAAGAGAGCTAAATTTGGTTTCAACAAGGCTCCTAAACTTGAAATATGATAATTATTTCTGAAGTGTTACAATAAGTGACTTTGCACCCTTCTGTTTCTTAACCAGGAAAGTATGTTACAATCACAGCTGCACTGCAGTCGCAGTTGCATTCACGTACATGATTGGGGTCATGCGACCTTGCACCTAAAATAAACATCGAATGTTCCGATAGTGCGATAGACAGAGTCACAGTTTTTCAGATTTCAATAATCATTTATAATTTGGGGAATATTTATCAAAAATAAACAAAAATATCGATTTTTTAATTAAAAGAGAGCTAAATTTGGTTTTAACAAGGCTCCTGAACTTTAAACAATGATGATGTCTGAAGTACAATAAATGACTTTGCGCCCTTTTGTTTCTTAACCAACAGAGTATGTTACAATCACAGCTGCAGTCACAGTTGCATTCGCGTACATGATTGGGGTCATGCGACCTTGCACCTAAAATATACATCGAATGTTCTGATAATGCGATAGACACGAGACACAGATATGGAGATTGAAATGAAGACAGACTGAGACGTAAGGATGCACTTTGGAGAAATAGGGAGAGAGAGATAAAGCGAGAGTTGCTGTGTTAACCCATTCTCTCCTTAAAGGCAAATATGCTTGGGTTAAAATGGGTAGTCAGCAAAATCCAACTCGCACACCACCGTAATCTCTCGAGGTAAACTCATGATGTGTGTTGGATCGATTTAGAGCGGTGCTTCGGAATATCTGAACACGGGCCTTCATATGAAATTGCATGCAGCACACAGCTGGTAGCTATTACGTACCTAGCGATAAACTGTACATTGAGATAGTCGAACCGCTCGAGCTGTCCCCCGAGGCAATACAGCGCTGATCAAATAGCGGCACTTTGATGACGAGTGCGGTTGAGCGTGTTGCGTAATACTTTCGCTCGTAAAAAATCTCTGACAAGGAGTACCTCCTTGGTAAACAAACATTCCGAACGCAATGCATTTTCGACTCGGTTGTTCGTGAACTTGGACAGTTTGCGATCGCCACTTATAACTGAGCAAAGGGGGATTACGTACCGTGCGTAAAAGTGTGCAATATGGATTCGCGCATCTGATATACCGGTCTGAATTGCCTTTAATTAAGATGTCCTTTCCCATAGAGTTAATACATGGTAAACCAGGTTACCGTAGGCTATAAATGTAGGTTAAGAGCTCGCATCTTTAAAAAGTCAATGTTCAGAGAGAGAGAGAGCGAGCGAAAGACAGTGAGAGTGACAGAGGTGGAAGAGAGAGGTAAAGAAAGACAGGATGAGATATTAAAAGAAAGTAAAGACATTTATTAAACCTGTTCCTACTAGATTGTAAAACTCCCATAGAGGTAACCCGTACAGGGGGGTGTTTCACAAAGATCCTAAGTTGAACTTAACTCTAAGTTGGACTTCAAAATTATGGAAAGCCGTCAGTTTCTTTGAACACATTTTGTAAAAGTTCTTTTCAAAGGCATAAAATGTTGATTAAAATCATTAATATTTCCTATTATTAAGGACATTTCATGTTCTTGATGTAAATTTAATTAAAAGTCTTTAAAAAAAAGCATTTTTTCTTGTAAATATATTTTATTCCAAGGCTACAAATGGCTTACCATAATTTTTAAGTCCAAATTAGAGATAAGTTCAATTTAGGATCTTTGTGAAACACCCCCAGGACTGGTCCTGGCTTGGGTTTACGGAGAATACAGTCATGTTGTAGCAAAATCAGTCAGTCCTGAATGGGTTAATTACAATACAGGACCCACCAAGTTACAGTAGGCCACAGGGTTAAAGGGACTTAGTAACATTGTCCAAATCCTCAAAATAAATTTTTCATTCTAGCGGTTCCCTCATACCTTGTTGTATTCGTATTAACAATAAAATCATGGGACAGGTTTCGGTTTTTCAAATTTCCCTTTCGTTACAAAGATATGTACGATCGAAGTATTCAGATAAGAAAAACTCCGGGCGAGTTTTTCTTCTGTGTACAAAGTGAGTGCAGTGAGTTATTGAATATCACTTTGCATTTTCGCTCATTACTTGGCCATGCAATGTCCATTTGACTTGAAATTTTCGCACAATACCCTGTGGACATATGAGATAACAATAATATACATTGCATCAACCATTCATCACTTTTTGCACATGTCAACAAAGTTACTAGATCCCTTTAACTGAACAAGCATATTGGAAGAGGCTAAACAAGACCTTGTACCTCGAAATGTCAAATTCTCAGGGAGTGATTTTTTTAGAGGGAAAGAGAAGCAGACATTTAGAGAGAGGAAAAGAGATTAAAAAGGCAAGAACAGATCAACAGAGAAAGGAAGCAACATAAGACAGAGAGAGGGAGAGAGAAAAAAAGGAGTTAGATAGAACAAGACAGAGAAATTGAGACAGAAAACAAAATGAGACGGAGATGGGGGTGAGTGAAGAAAAGAGATAGAGAGAAAGGGACAGAGAAATATATACACAAGGAGACAAGAAGAACCATAGAGGGGAGGGGGGGGAGGAAAAACAGAGATAGATAGGGGACAGAGATATCTCTGAAATGTCACATGTGATTTCAAGAGAAATATAAACAGAGAGAGAAATAAAGAAGAAGAAACAGAGAGAGGGGGAGAAAAGGACAAAGAAAGAGACAAGAAGAGACAGAAAACAAAATGAGACAGAGAGTGGGTGAGTGAAGAAAAGAGATAGAGAGAAAGGGACAGAGAAATAGATACACAAGGAGACAAGAAGAACCAGAGGGGGGGGGGGGGGGGGGGGGGGAACAGAGATAGAGAGATAGGGGACAGAGATATCTCTGAAATGTCACATGTGATTTCAAGAGAAATATAAACAGAGAGAGAAATACAGAAGACGAAACAGAGAGAGGGGGAGAAAAGGACAAAGAAATAGACAAATAAAGAGACAAGAAGAGACAGAAAACAAAAAGAGACAGAGAGGGGGTGAGTGAAGAAAAGAGATAGAGAGAAAAGGACAGAGAAAAGGACAGAGTAACAGATAAACGAGGAGACACGAAGAACTAGAGAGGGGGGGGGGGGAAAGACAGAGAAAAAGACAAAGAAAGAAACAAGAAGGGAGAGAGAGGGGAAGAGCAGCGAGACACCAATAGAGTCATCTTGACATTCCCTTCACCCCATGACAACCTTTCCCTTGTAATTGAATTTCCATTTGATTTGATAATTACATCACACATACAACAGAATACTTTAGGGTTAGCGGAGGTTGTCATCTTGGATCTAACATGAATAGCTCGGTACCATATCTGCTTTTTAAATCCCTTTCATTATACATACATGGATGAGGAGAACACTACATATAATGCAATAACCTTAACCCCTTTTTAATAAGAAAATTTGATTTTGGTACTTTTAAATCCATCTCATTTAACATGGATCATGGGCAAACTGCGTATGCAATAACTTAAAGGAACTACATGTACAGCGTCTAGATGGCCTAATTTTCACAATAAGGCTCTCTATAAGTAATTTTTCCTCAAGAAAAAGAATTTGGCAGTCATTTCCCATGAAATCAATAAATTTTGGGGTAATTAGTAAATATCTAATTGTCCTGGGAACGCCCCTTTTAAATCGCCAAAATGTGACGTCATCTAAAGAACTTCGCCCCGTACACGACGCCTCTCTAAATTCTGTAGATGACGTAAGCCGATGAATTGTCAATCACATGTCAATCACGCTGCTGATTTTGGACCCTAAATGTGGGCGGGGCGTAAACTGGCTGCTAAGTGAGATTTGGCATCAGGAAATTAGCCTAAAATCACTACTGTGTTTATTTTCATGGAGTTTTTTCGGCAGACCTAGTTTACAAGTCATCAACTATGGAATAAGTGCCAAAGTATGTTGTATTCTTTAGTTCCTTTAACCCATTCAACATGATTTGATTTGTTGGTATAACATGCATTCTCCACAGACCCCCAGTCAGAGTACCGTGTATATAGTTGGGACCAGTCCTGAATGGGGTAATGTTCTATTCATAACTTTGCCCTGATTCTAACTGTATCACCACAAAATATATCCAAAAACTACTACTCACAGAGTCAGACGCATCCAAGATCAAGTTCAAAGTGCGCTAAGCCATGAATCTTTATCCATCATTAGCGTCTGCAAGTCCCCAATTTCACTATATATCCTTTAACCCAGGGCTAAAAAAAAATAGAACAGGCCTGCTGGCTCTGGGCCACCCAATTTCATTAATTTAAATTCTACTTGCTCAAATGGGCAACTATATATTACAGAACTTTCAACACATTTCTTTGTTTAGGGCCACAAAATTTAGATTTCAGGCCACTAACATTTGAGAAATCTTGATTTGACTTGCCTGTCTGCGCCACAACAAAAAATTTACCATTGCCATGTACAAGAGGTTCATACAATATACGTCTACTTCTGTTTTGTTCTGTTCTTACATGGGAGTCTCCTTCAGATAAAAATCAAAAATCATTTGGACTGTGGCCCTGCAACATTGACCAGCAAATATTATTCTACAAAATAAGCAACACACAAAATAAAAACAAATAATAACTCAAAATGATCTTTCATTAATCATTCATAGGGTAAAACCCCTATTTTGTATGAGTGTGACATATCAAGCCAGTCGAGAGAATTTGTTGTGATAAAATCAGTATTATTCATAGACCCATACGGCAATAATTTTGTTTGAATTGGCCTAAACTAAAACGATCTTTCATGAATCATTCATAGGGTAAAACCCCTATTTTGTATGAGTGTGACATATCAAGGCAGTCGAGTGAATTTCTTGTGATAAAATCAGACCCATACGGCAATAATTTTGTTTGAATAGGCCTAAACTAAAATGATCTTTTATTAATCATTGATAGGATAAACCCCCTTGCCTCATGTATATTTTGTATGACTGTGACATATCAAGCCGTTCAAGAGAAATAAATTGCGATAAAATCACCATTCTTCGTGGACCCAGCAGCAGTATTTTTTGTTTGAGTAGGCCTAAACAAGTTATAGGGATCTAGTGACTTTGTTGACATGTGCAAATATTGACGGAGGGTCGATGTGTATTTTTGTGATCTGATATGTCCACCGAGTGATGTGTGAACATTCCATGGTAAATGAATGTCATATGACCGCATAATGAGCGAACATGCAAAGTGATATTTGCAATAACTCATTGCACTGACTTTGTACACAGCTTAAAATTTCCAGTGGATATTGTCAAACCCGAGCACTTCGATCATACATATATTTTTTTAAAAGAGAAATCTGGAATACCGAAACCTGATCCATGCTTTTATTGGTAATACAAATATAATGAGGTATGTGAAGGCCGCTTGAGTCCTTAGCACGATTTTGAAAATGTTTCTAGATGCCTTTAAGGAAGTCTGCCTCCTCATAACTTTGGCAGCCATTCATCTCTAAGGTGAAGGTGAGGAGCCATGATTATCTTGAACATTCGACAGATGGAATATATATATGAAGAGCTTAATTCCAAAAGGGGCTATATCTACTTTCCATAAAAAATGAGTTAACGATATCAGCGCATTAATAAGCTACGTAGCTATCTAGAACTCTGAATTTTAGGACGAATTACGAGATCAAAATCAAAATATGGAACGTTCAATTTTCATATTCCCATATGCACGTGTACAATGTTGGACAAAGAAACTGAAAAAGTGGATATAGCCCCTTTTGGAAATAAGCTCTTCATCTGTCACATGCGCTGCGAGGCATCGTACCCAATCATCGACTGATTCAAGTCATAACCCGTAATCGCTTCCCCAATAGAGGCCTCTCTATATTCAAGATCCAACCTCCTTTATTCAAAAAAATTGCCCATGATTTTGATTCACTCTTCATACCAAGTTTGTCTCCCCCTTCCCCTCCCCCCCCCCCCAAAAAAAAAAATCTTACCCTCTACCAAACAAATTTCCAGAGATGTTTCCCCCCCCCCCCCTGTCTTCTTGTGACATCATTACTGTCATAAAAATTGTGTCTTCTTGTGACATCATTAATGTCATAAAGTTGTTGTCCCTCTCAAGGAAAAATAGAACAGTCTGCCGCACTTGACTCGGCACCAAATTGACAATAAAACCCAGCTTTAGATGGCATCATTACCTCCTAAATTGCATAACATACTCTAGTAAATCTGATAGTCCTCTGGCACGAGGCTATCTATGTCCGTTTACCCCCTGAAACGATATCAGAGGGGGGCCCAATTTCCTTTTCACGACTGTTTTTTATAGACTCAAAAGCAGCTTTTATTACCCCAAATGAAGTTACGAGACATAAATGTAGACCATAATTGTAGGCCGTGTGATGACAAAACCAGATACAAGTAGATAGGTAACCTTTTTATTAAAGTTTGTTTATTTACATCACAGATTTTAATAAAAAGTGAGCATGTACATCATAATACTGTACAAACAAATACTTGTCTAAGCTTTATAAACAGGTGTTATTTATATTCAAACAAAATTAACAACTGAAAGATAGGATCAAGTTAACCCATTGCCTATGGGAATGTGGCGGGCCCGAGGTGTTAACTATATGGGATTGCAACATCTATTATTAAAGGAACAGGTTAAGACAAGGTGGGTTAATAATATTAAGATGCTTTTTGAGGAAGAAGGGAATGCGAAAGTGGAGGAGGAAGAGGATGAAGAAGAAGAACAGAAATACAAAATGAGGAAGAGGAATATAAAAAAGAAAATAAATAATTACACAATGACTAACAGTTTTTAAAGTACTTTGGCTGGGGTCTATTGAGAATTATGTAAATAACTGATACATTCATCACTCCCTTCTCAACCCCCCCCCCCCCCCCCCCCCCCCTCCCTTATCTCAACAGTGGTACATCCCACCTCACCTTGTTGTGGTATTGCATGAGCTGTGCAATGACCCTGATATGGGGGTGGTAGTTCTTGTCTGAAATATTCATCCCTCCCTTCTCAACCCCTCCCCCCCCCCCCCCCCCCCATTTTAAGAATGGTACCACCCAACTCACCTTGTTGTGGTATTGCATGAGTTGTACAATGACCCTAATATGGGGGTGGTAGTTCTTGACTGAAATATTCATCCCTCCCTTCTCAACCCCTCCCCCCCCCCCCCATTTTAAGAATGGTACCACCCAACTCACCTTGTTGTGGTATTGCATGAGCTGTACAATGACCCTGATATGGGGGTGGTAGTTCTTGACGGAGATAACTCTCATGATGTTTGCCGCATCCTCAGCATCCGGGTCGGGACAGTACTTGTCGCACAGCACCAAGCACCCATCCGCGTCCTTCATCTGTGAAAGAGGATCAGGAAAAAAGGGCAATAAACAGATGAATTCAAGGGCCTTTAGATATGAATGAAGATGGATGTAATAACATAAGTGAAGTACCCCCTCAACACAAACAACACATACGTGGAAAGACCCCTTTTGTCCGCTTTAAGTAAACAGCACACACATAGGATACCTTAATCACATTCGCATTTTAATTTCCGGGGGATTAGATATATCTATGAGGACGACCATGAAAACAAACAAGGTATATTTTTCTGAGAAAACATCACATCTTGATGCTATTTTTCCTTTCACGAACTTCTCATATTCAACAAAACAGTAACCATACATGCATCGGCATCTTCCAACAGAGTATAACCATCCTTCCTCCCTTCCAAGAATGAAAATAAACAGATGAATGGAGACGGACCGGGGAAACAAACACGGTGTCCTCTTCGCAACAAACATCGCATCCCTCTTGATGTATGGGTCAGTATCAACAATCTCTTATGGAAATTAAGGTAATCCATTAACTTTGTCAAATTCAACCAAGATCACTTGACTTGGCGCTTTCAGATTTTTCTCTTATCTTGTTTGTTTATTGAGATACATTTATCAATGAATTTAAAAGGCATCCTTGTGGTATTTTTCAACTGTGTACAAACCTACAGCAATGGGTATTACAAAGCAAATGGGAGTTTGCATAATCATTTATTTTTTGGCCATGACATTTATTTCAAATTAAACTTTCACCCATCACTCCTGGACACAGCAGATCACATTGAAAGTTTATACCCAACCTAGTATGCTCCCCGGGGAGTTGTCAAACTATGCAAAATCATTGTGTGGGTTTGAACCGTGGGTAATGATACACATCGTTACAGACATTACTGCGTTCTATAAGTGGCCATTATTATTATTATTATTACCACAAAAGTCAGGGCAAGTGGCAATGAATTTACAAACTTTCCACCAATCGACCCATTTGGAGAAAGTTTTAACTAATAAAGATTTTGTAACCCATTTGTGGAACCTTTTACCCTAATTTCTTATTCTCATCTTGAAACCATTCTTACCAGATCAATAACTTGCACCCGGTGAAGACATGCATTAACAAGTCAAAGCCATTGTAATAGCAATCTGTAGGTGTAGGTACACCGCACTGTTTACATACAAGATATTCATCGATGCTAATTCAATTCACCCCACACTCCCGCACACACCCATGCGCAAATTAAAACAACACGAGATGGCATCCATACGACCGGGGTGCCATATTCAGAATCGATCACCGAAAACGGAGTAGGCCTCGGGTCACATCCGATGTCCGTGCATTCCTGCCGCCTTCTTGTGGGATTTTTTTTTTTGCTCCCTCATTCTCCTTCATTTGTGTTTATTTTGCACTTGTGTATGAGAATCCTACAGCGTAATGGCTTCCATCCAAACAAACAATGCAAAATCTCTTCTATGTGACTTTTAAGAATTTAAGAATCTAACAATCTTAAGAAGCAATTTGAATTATATTATATCTTCTGCTTTTTTCTTTCTCCCTCTTCTTCATGTTTGTTTGTGTGCTTGTATCTGAGAATCTTGCTATGTAATAGCTAGAATTCATCATATATATAATGCTGAATTGCTTTTGGGCATATGTTTTATCTTAATTTGAGGATCTTACAATGTTGAGTAGCAATTTGATTTGTATCTAAAGCATAACATGTATTAGTTTTATTTATGTGTAACTACAGTATTCATAATGAAAGGAACAAACAAACAAACAACCAACCGACCGACCGACCGACCGACCGACCGACCGATCAATCCATTCATGTGAAATGACATGCTGCATGGACCTTATTTATAATTCTATGATTCTTGATTGTTTTCTCTTCTCTCAAGTTCTTATACACTTTTTCATTCATTCATTCATTCATCTGATCATTAATTCCAATTCTTCATCTTCCACTCATTCTTACCTTCACTCTCTCCAAGTCGACCGAGCTGAGAACAGACCCTTGGAAATACTGGAGCTGTGTGAAATGCCTCTTGAACAACGCCTGCAGCTCTAAATCTGGTACAGCTCTAGAAAACAAAAACAAGAGTAATTTATCTTCATTAGTTTTGTTATCATTGATATTTAATACAAATGTTCATTTAAAAGTAATGACCATATAAAGGTGATTCTGTTTATTACTGTACTCTTCTTAAAATATTTCAGTACCTTTATAAGAAGAATATATGTAGCAGTGGTGGTAGCAGTAGTGGTAGCTGTAGTTGTAGTGGGAGTGGGAGTGGGAGTGCTAGTGGTAGCAGTAGTGGTAGCTGTAGTTGTAGTGGGAGTGGGAGTGGTAGCTGTAGTGGGAGTGGGAGTGGTAGCAGTAGTGGTAGCTGTAGTTGTAGTGGGAGTGGGAGTGCTAGTGGCAGTGGTAGTGGTAGCAGTAGTGGTAGCTATAGTTGTAGTGGGAGTGGGAGTGCTAGTGGCAATGGTAGTGGTAGCAGTAGTGGTAGCTGTAGTTGTAGTGGGAGTGGGCATGCTAGTGGCAGTGGTAGTGGTAGCAGTAGTGGTAGCTGTAGTTGTAGTGGGAGTGGGAGTGCTAGTGGTAGTGGTAGAGTAGTGGTAGCTGTAGTTGTAGTGGGAGTGGGAGTGGGAGTGGTAGTGGTAGTGGTAGCTGTAGTTGTAGTGGGAGTGGGAATAGTAGTGGTAGTGGTAGTGGTAGCAGTAGTGGGAGTGGGAGTGGTAGTGGTAGTGGTAGTGGTGGAAGTGGCAGTGGTAGTGGTAGTGATAGTGGTAGTGGTAGTTGTAGTGGTAGTAGTGGTAGTGGTAGTGGTGGTAGTGGTTGGGGTAGCACTAGAAGTAGCAGCAGTGGTAGAAAATAGTATTGCTTTATAATGAATGATACTATATTCACCCTGCAAGTATGATTTCATGCACTTAAAACAAAAAATGCACAGTGCCCAGTAATACATGTAGTTTGTGGCTGGTCTTTGGCTTTATGCTCCCTGGGGAGTTAAAATTGCACAATAGCATGAGTTGGCTGTATATATACCCAGTAACCAGGTGTAATAATAGTCCTGTTTCTACAGAGGTGATAAACTGTTGAGTTAAGCGCTATATAAATGTGATCTATTATTATTATTATTATTATCTTCTTAGATCTAAAGTAGATGTCGACCTACTACTTGCACATACGGTATAAATACACTCATACATAATTTGTTTTCTTAAACCTGTTGGGTACATGTAAATGTGTGTTAAAACCAAAATCACAGCGTCTCTAATGGATTAAATAAAACGGTGCTCTCGTGACAGTAGAGGAGAAAGCACAAACCTCATATTGCTTTAAAGGGGACCACCATGCAAAGAACACAGGCTTACATGTTTTGGTACCGTTGTTTGATATTAAATAGATGCCCAACACTTTGTAAATAAAGGGTTGTGTAATTCATAAACAATACCATTAATCTCCCACACAATGCGCTAAAGATCTGCAGGTACGCCAATGAATTCTATATAGAAACACAGTTGATGCATACGTTCTAGACAATAGATAGTCTTCTCCTGAAGACCCATGAACACATACTCTAGTATGGTGATGAGTTTTCTCATTATATAATATGTCTGGAAACCTAATTTTCTGGACCTTGTTGGTGGAATGGACTACTAAAACTATGACCTTTCATATATGACAATATTATTGTTGGGTGGTGGTTCCCTTTAATCTTCATATGGCATACATACATACATGTATGTACTCCCAATAAGACAATATGTAAATATGCCGCTGGAGTGGAGAAAGTGTTGGGTCAATATTTGCACTGTTCTTGCTCTTCGGGAAATCCATCCTCAAAATCCAGGAAATTATTGAATATCATTGATTGACAGTATGAGGGGGATTAACTTCTTGGCACATGGACATCTAGAGGGTGCTTCACAAAGATTTAGAGTTGAATTTGACACAAGTTGGACATAAAAATTATGGAAAGCTGATGGTTTCTTTTTTAAATTGTTGAAAATGTTCTTTCAAATGGCATACAATTGTGAATAAAGAATCAATAATATTATATATTATCAAGGAGACTTCAAGTTTGTGATGTACAGTTTTTTTGAAAGTCTCAAATATTAATTTTGTGGTTTTAATGTTTCATTCCAAGGTTACAAATGGCCTACCATACTTCTATTAGTTCAACTTAGAATTTAAGTTTCACTTCATAGAATCTTTGTGAAATGTGTGTGCTGTATTGATCCTACAGGAATTGCATTATGTAGGAGAGAATTGATTAATTCCATACAAGTCAAGGCTTGCAATTTCTTGGAAAGGCCTAGTACATTTATTCATGAACACCATTTTAGACCTGTGTACGAAAACAAAAACATACTTTTTCTTCGTGAAGGATATTGCGGCTGTAATTTAATAATCTTGACTATGAAACCTGACTAAGAAAATAATTCAGATTTCAGAAAATCCAAATATGAGTGAATAACATTGGCTCACAGGAAACCACAAAATTAATTCAATACTTTTTTCTCTCTTAGATATTATGTACACCATTGAGTAAATATGTGGTACACCAGATTTTCAATAGACACTTTAAAAGCTTGCCCTGTCACATGATGCAAGCAAAAGAGAGATATGTAAACTGTGAGTGAGCTGCACATCTGACAAAATACAGAGATCAAGCAATGAAAAGGGTTTCATGGGAACGTCCCCCATTCAAGGGTCTTTGTGGCTCAATGGTTGAGCACCGGTCTAGCATTCCGAAGGTCTCGGGTTCGATTCCCGGCGAAGCCTATTTTTCTTTGCTCATTTTCCATCATCAAAAGACAGAGAACATAGACAGAAAACAACAGTTAAATTACATAATTGTTCTCTCTATCTATCTACACGTATCTCTTCCCCGTCTTTCTATAAAATATGATGGGGAGATGTCTCCATGTTTGAGCAAGTTACACAAGTATATGTGTGCTGCTTTGAACACATGCTATTAACATGAGCTTGAAAAACAGCAAAAACGCATATGTTGAGATAAAAGACAGAGATATATAATGAGATATTAAAGAGAGAGGTATAAAATGCTAATGCCATACATGCAACAACAGACGAAG
Organism: Echinarachnius parma; assembly: GCA_037951105.1. Classification (NCBI taxonomy): domain Eukaryota; kingdom Metazoa; phylum Echinodermata; class Echinoidea; order Clypeasteroida; family Echinarachniidae; genus Echinarachnius; species Echinarachnius parma. The sequence goes on along the minus strand of JBAMJV010000906.1, from coordinate 86,990 downwards.
CACATACATGTAGGTGTTTTCAACCATTTCTCTTTTTTTCCTGCCAGACACGGAGAGAGATTAATAAACAAGCTATTAAACTAAGCTTGAAGACAGACTACATTCCAAAAAGCATGTGAGGCCAGATATCGTTAAGGGTTTAGATTATTTCTTTCTTCTTTTTTTATGCCAGACATGGAGAGAGATTAATAATAAACTATTAATCACGAGCTTGAAGACAGACTACTAGTACATTCCAAAAGCATGTGAGGCGAGATATATAGTTACGCGTATGTTGCGATAAAAGACAGAGATATATTTTGAGATAAAGTTTATAGAAGTATGCATTGATGAACGACAGACAAAGCACATAGGGATTAAGACCATTTCTCTCTCCTGTCTTCCTGCCAGACATGGACAAGGGTAAATGACCAAGCCATTAAACATAAGTTTAAAAAACAGACTGCAATTCCCAAAGCATGCGAGTGAGATGTAGTTACGCATAGGTTGCGAACGAAAAACGACAGAGATACTCTTGTTTATTGAGATAAAGAGAGGAACAACAGTGTCATACGTGCAGCGGCAGTCGAAGCATGCAGGAATTTAGACCATTTCTCTTTTCATTTTTTTTCTGCCAGACATCGATACGAGATATATTTGTGCACCTAAAAAAAGCACATGAACGTTAGCTTGAAAAACAGACTGCATTTCTAAAAAAAACATGTGACGCGAGATAGCATTACACATATGTTGCGGGGGAAAAAAGGAAAAAGACAGAGATACTTGTACGTTGAGACTAAAATTCACCCCTTCCCTTCAAGATTCTGAAATCCCCATAGACTTTGTACATAGCACACCCCGTTCCCGTAAGCAACGGGTTAAGGTGTATAAGTTGATCGTGCCATACGGGCAACACCGGACAAAGGATAAAGGGGTTTAGACCATTTCTCTCTTCTTCTTCTTCTTTTGTATTTTTTTTGCAAGACATTGATGAGAGAGAGATATTTGTGCGCCTGAACAAGCACACGTGAGCCTAGAACACATACTGCAATTTCAGGACCGCATGAGCACATGAGCACATGATGCGATAAAAAAAAGAAGAAGAGTTATGTTGAGCGTGCCATCCATGCGACGATGGATGAGGAATTGCCGGTTGCGTGCTGCGGAATGCGATTGTTGCCACACAAATCCCCAGCGTCCCTTCTAAAAGCCTGTGTCAGGCCGCTGCGAGAGAATAATAGAGAGAGCTCGGAGCTATAGAGCACTTGGCAACATATATCTCATATTCAATGTGCAGCGTAATGTCCAATGTTCAAGCACAGCGACATTAAGTCTCGTGAATGTTCTATCGGCAAAAATAATATCTTGTTTTGGGCTTATACATCAAAATGTTACAACACGAATCCCTCGCGTCCTTTCTAAAAGCCTATGTGGGGCCGCTGCAAGAGAATATAATAGAGAGAGCTCAACTATAGATTACTTTGCAACATTAGTTTTATGTTCAATGTGCAGCATAATGTCCAATGTTCAAGCACAGCGACATTAAATTTCATGAATGTTCTATCAGCAAAAATAATATCTTGTTTTGGGCTTATTAATCAAAATGTTGCCAACACAAATTCCCTAGTATTCTTTCTAAAAACCTGTCAGACATTGTGAGAGAATAATAAACATCATAAGTCTTATGTTCAAGCACAGCAACATTAAATCTCATAAATGTTCAATCGGCAAAAATAATATCTTGTTTTGGGCTAATAAATCAAAATGTTGCCAACATAAATCCCCTAGCCTCCTTTCTAAAAAAAACAATGCCAGACACTGCAAGAGAACTTAGAGAGAGAGCTCACCATAAACCACCAACATAAATCTTATAGCAGATGTGTAGCAGCATAATGTTCATGTTCGAACACAGTAACATTAAAGGGGTAGTTTAGTTTTGGTAGAGAGGGCGCTGCACATCACAATTTTTTTTATGAGGTAATGAAAAACTGTGTGTCGAATTTGAGAGAACATGCAATTTTAATGGCAGAATAAACTGTATTTGGTCAAAATCGGTCCAGAAACGGCTGAAATATCAATAAATATATATGATCTTATAATTATTTGGGGCCCAAATAATTAGATGAATTTTTCAAAAAATAAAAAAAATGCATACACTTTTTCAAAAATGTTCAAAAGCGTTTTTTAAATAGTTGTTGATGATCTCTCTATTTAATCATGATTTCAATAAAACATCACATGCATAATTTTGTATGAAAAATGGTTAAAACCAATGCCTTTTTAGAGAGCGCCCTCTTGTGTTTTAATGGCTCTTTTTGAATGATAATGGGCTTTTTACTTAGTCGTTTGTAATTTTGTATACCTTTCTAGCATGGTGGAGTTATAACTATTAGTTTATAATGTTACTGTCCAGGTTTGGTTACTAAAGTTCAGCCTCACCAAAACTGTACTACCCCTTTAACTCTCATGTTATATGGGCACACAAATATCTTGCTCTGGCTCCATAAATCATAATGTTGCGACGTAAATCCCCCTAGAGTTCTTTCTTGAAACTTACATCAGATGCTGCACGAGAGAAACATAAATCTCATTAATGATCAATAGCGAAAGACAAAGGGCTCATTTCGGGCCTATAAATCAACCATTTTGCGACGCCAATCCCCTCTAGTTCTTTTCAACAGAACTAAACAAAAACAAAACACGACAATATGAATCCTAAGGAAACAAATTCAGTAAACTGCTGCTTTTTAGTGGTGACAGCACAGTCCCACATGTGCATAAAAGTGTCAGTATAATTATTTTGCTTACTCTTTATGAAATCTTGTTGCAAAGCTCATTGTGTATAAGATTTTCATTTGCTCTCATTAAAAAGAAATCCAGCCACCATGACCTCATGGATATTTCAGATATTTTAAAGGCTAAACATTGATAAACGTGCTATTTAGAGAATCAAATACAAAGTTCCCCTCTCAAAATATTTCCTAAAAATAAAAAAAAATAGTACGAGGTGCTTAAGGATTCCATTCCATCCCCTCCAATATTCATGAAATATTCACGATCGCTATCTGACGGCGGAACTGCCAGATTCTGCCAAATTATTAATCTCCTACGTCATCGGGATCTTTTTGCCGAGGTGTGAACCCTGTTCCCAGGGGGGGCACCATGGGTGTGAGAACGCCCCCGTGGTGTGACCAGAACGCTTCCAGGAGGAACGGCCAAAGGAAAGAGTGGAGGGGCACACTATGATATCTAGAAGAGTTTGCTGAATAGGAGGGCTTATTTGCATACATGTACATGTTTAACCCCTTGGCTACGGGAACCGGGCGGGTTGTGTACAAAATCTATGGGGATTTCAGAAACTCGAAAGAAACGGGTTGAGGTACTGGTTAAAGTGATCCATGAACTTCATTATAATTTTTTTTCCAAAAAAGTGATATTTTGAGACTTTGAGACTCAGTCAGATTCAATTTCAATTTCTCAATCAATTTATTTATTGATTGCATTACAATCGTATAAAAGGAAAATGAACACCAATTTCTGGATCTTTAAGCCCACTTAAAGAAAGTTTGAGTTTGGTATTTATAACATGCATCAGTTTGTGATGGGCTAACATATTGACCGTTAACCTGTTCCCTATGAGTTTGTGAAATCCCAATAGACTTTGCACACAACCCACTCGGTTCCCGTAGTCAAGGGGTTAAAGAATCGGCATGAACATGACCAGTATGGCAATGAGATGAGAGATAAAGAGATACTGTATATAAAGGATAAGAGATGTATTTTTACGATACATCAATGACATTTGCGCCTCGTGACGTTACAAATGAGGCCAGGAGATGGGTAGTAAATGGGGCAAGAGCTGTTCTGCCGTAATCTGACAAAAGGAAGCAACTGACAATTGCTAGTTTTCTTGTAAATGAGGATTTTGATTATGATATTTGTGCAGTTACTTTCCTTTTGAACTGTTCATTTCTCATAAATGGATTGTCAGGTGACTTTAATTGTGTAGAGCATATCTCAATTACCCCAAAACAAGTAAAAAGACTATCCATTAAATTGTCAGTTGCTTCCTTTTGTCAGATTACGGCAGTGTTGCCCAGAGATGCATGATGTCCGATGCCCGCTTTCCGACACCCTTGTTTTATTTTTTTTCCAAGAGTCTCACAGCATGAGCATGATTTTTTTCACAGAGACATATCCGCTCTTCCTCAAATCCTATAAAGGAATTTTATTTCCAGGCATTTCTAAATGTCCCTTCTCCACTATTGACCAAAGAACCATTTGCAGTGCCGAGCAGAGCAGTTACCCACAGATGCATCATGATATCCGCATTCCGACACCCTTTTCCAAGGCTCTCCTCACAGCATGAGTAGGATTTTGTTTAACCCGATCACTACGTTATTCTGAAATCTCCATAGACTTTGTACACAACCCACCTGGCAGCCTCCATGCTGTATGCGATGAATGGGATCAGCCAGTACAGCAAGTGACTTTGAATGATGCTCCGTCCTTGCCCAAAGGGTCAATGTTGGTCGGTCGTATTTACATGAAATTCAAACTTAATCAAAAGTAAATATATGGTGGGGAAACTGTCCCTTTAAGAATGTGATGCCATTACTCCAGGGCCCCGTTTCATAAAACTTTTTCCAATTGATGTAAATGTCCAATTATTGTAACTACCATGGCAACAACTACAATGCTCGATGATGATTGGCTGTTGACCCTGCATGTAGTTACAACAATTTGACAAATTGTATGATACGGGGCTCTCCATAGCAATCTCTATACAACCAATCCAAAGATATCGCGGGCATTGTCCTTAAAAAAATGTATTGCCAGAACTGAGGACAACAGGAAACATGCTAGTGAAGGGAACTAGCACAAAATGGAGATGTTTGCAAATGGGTTGGGAATAGGGGTACAGGCACATTTTTGTCAGGAAGGGGGGGGGGGGGGGACTGAGGTCTGTTACCTGAATACTATCCTTCTATTTTTTCCAGCTGATGAGCCCCAAAAATGGGGTCCTCCCCACTTAGCTGAATTTAAATGGTACAATTCTTATGCATTTTGTCCCAAAATGGCATGATTTTCCCCAAATTTGACTTGAATATGCCCAAATATATGAGTTTTTTTCCCGAATATGACTTGAGTATGCTTGAATACCAAAGATTTTGCCTGAAAGTGATATTGTTTTTGCCCTATTTTGAGGTGCTTTTTGCCTGAATATAGCCTTTTTTCAAAACTCTTGGGGGAGCTGCAGCCCCCCTAACCCCCCCCCCCCCCCCCCCCCCCCCCACACCCAGCCTAGTATGGCTATGGGTCTGGGGGCTTTTCAAGGTCGATGCAATATACATCGAGAAGTCAAGGAGCACTGCAAAGTCTTTGAATCTTCTTTGGATGCGTTTTAAATCTTCTCGCCTGTGAGTAATGGCTTTGGAATACATGCATATTTGCCAAATGCACATTGGCCATATCCCTCAATCCATTGTGGACACTTATAATGGACCTTCCGATATATGGGGAAATAAATCACCGCATTTACTGCATGTATATACTTTCCAAACAACGTCATCTGTGTATGTCTAGTTCACGGCGTGCGTATTTAAAGTGTGGTACGTGTATGAGTTAGTGTTTGATAGGGTTTGGGAGAGTGTAACTGTTTATGTCTGAATGTGGGTTTATTATTTCTAACAATCTATCAAACATGCCCTTTAGGCACCTCAAGCAAAATGACACTCAACCCTCTTGAGTGCCATGGTCGACTCTAAGTCACAATACTCATAGAATCAGATCTGTTTAATTTTGATCCAAAATGAATGAAAATCAGCAAAGAAAAATGGGCTTTTCCGGGAATCGAACCCGAGACCTCTGGATTGCTAGACCGGTGTTCAACTACAGACCCACAAAGACCCTTGAATGGGGGACGTTCCAATGAAACCCTTTTGATTGCTCGTATAGTCAGAAGCTATATAAACCCGACACTAACCCAAGGATATAAATTCAATCGACTTTTGCAAAGAAATTGCAAGGGATCACGCGAAGTGATGCAGCTTGTTCCAAAAAGCACACAATAGACAAGTGTTGATGACTTGTATAGGCCCTTGACCTCTTATCCCAAAGTTTGTATTCCTTGTTTCTTACATGTCCAGGATATCGATCCTGATGCACAATACATGCATATCTTTACGGAAGAGAGGGTTGGAAAATTGAAAATAATTGTGACAAAATTTCGCCCAAGAACTTCTGTAAAAGCTCTCTCTCAAACGTTCACAATGCTGTCTGGATCTAGTTCTATGGTAATACTCATCAATACCTGTTCAGCATCTAGATGAGGGTAGAAGTTCCACAAAAAGGAACTTAATGGTTTAGATCCACCTTGAACTGCTCCAAACAGGGCAGTTTAATGATGTTCTGAGGTAGCTCATCCCAGTCCTTAAAGGGACTTAGTAACATTGTCCAAATCCGCAAAATAAAATTTTAATTCTAGCGGTTCCCTTATACCTTGTTGTATTCGCATTAACAATAAAATCATGGGACCGGTTTCGTTTTTTCAAATTTCCCTTTCGTTACAAAGATATGTATGATTGAAGTATTCAGATAAGAAAAACTCCGGGCGAGGGCGAGTTTTTCTTCCGTGTACAAAGTGAGTGCAGTGAGTTCCTGAATATCACTTTGCATTTTCGCTCATTTCTTGGCCATACAATGTCCATTTGACTTGACATTTTCACACAATACCCTGTGGACATATGGGATAACACATTGCATCAACCATTCATCACTTTTCGCACATGTCAACAAAGTTACTAGATCCCTTTAAGTGTGCTAGGGAAATAACTGCATTTCTAAGCGCCCATTGAAGAGCCAAGTCTTATAAATAATTATTTAGTTTTGATTTAAATACATCTATAATCATAAAGTTTTAATTTTGTTTCTTACGTGTCCAGGATGACGATCTCGACGTTGACGTCGTCCCTGTCTTTGTGGAGGAAGTCCTTGAGGAAGTTTGAGACGCTGTCGTAGGTGATGTGACCACACACAACGATATGCCTGTGAGAAGAAAAGAAAAGCAGAGAAATAATTATAATAATATTAATGATGATGATAAATGGTAATAATAATAAATAATAATAGTTTGAGATGCTGTCATACGTAATGTGACCACACACAACAATGTACCTGTGAGAAAAAAACAGCAGAGAACTATGACCATTATCATTAATTCATTATAATCACCATTAGCGCATTTCCATAACAAAAATGGACATGAACTGGAAAAAAATAATATCGTCATCATCATCATCATCACACCACAATCTTCATCATTACTACCACCACCACAGCCACAACCATCATTATTATTGCCATCGTTACTATAATGAATATTACTACTACCACCACAACAACCACAACCACAACCACCATCATTATTGCCATCTTTATTATAATGAATATCAACATCATTATCATTATCATCACATCCGCCAACCACAACAAAAACATGCAAATTACTATCATATTCAACCGCTACTATCAATCATGGCTATCATCATAACAATCATACATTTTTGTTCCTAAAATACCCTTGTGATTGAAAGCATTTTATTCAAGAAATTCCTGCATTTAAATGATGCTGTATTCCATGACAAGCATATATATAAACAAGAGCCTGATTAATTGCCCCTCAGTGATTTACTGTTATAAGTAGGCTACTGAATGTCTGGGAGGGAGGGAGGGTAAGAAATTGGCATAGCCAGTGTCAACTAAGCCTGGGGTAAAGAGAGAGGGGGGGGGGGGAGGGGGGGGGGGGGCAAGGTTCCTATGCAGGAGCAAAAGGGGTATAGCCTTCCAAGTGGCGTAGATACAGAGGATTGGGGGATACATGCCAGTATACATGTACATGCCCCAAATTATTGGACTTTTAACAATAAACAAAAACAATAAGGCTGCTCGGCTAAAGCCAAGATAATAATGCTCCGAGCACTTTGAGACTAAACTGTAATAAAGCGATATAAAAATGGACAATTGTTTTTATTATTATTAAATAAAAATTACATAGTGTTCTTCCCAATATGGTGCATGACCCATGTCAGTCCCCTCCCCCCCCCTCCCCCCCCTCCCCCACACCCCCCTTCAAATCATTAAGCCCACATTCTGCCACTGGCCAGTGCTAAACATAGAAATGGTGTTACTAATATCTGCATTTATTTCTTTCTTTTTGAGGTGGCCTTGTGAGAGGCTAGAATTGCCCCAAGGGTGCAAATGCTCCCCCCTCCCCCCCCCCCCCCCACCCCCCCCCCCCCCCGGTCCTATCCATCATTTATATCCCCACTTTGAGACCATAAACATTTACAATCATCTGGAATGACTGAAGACGAAGCCTGTTCATTTGCATTTCTAATTTACACTCTCTGTAAAGTAGACATGCGGTAATGAATACACTGCATCATCGATAATTGGAAAATGTAAAATTGGAAAATGTATATCGGTTGATTTGAATATATGTATTATTGTGGTGACTTTCATATCACGGCATACAATGTATATATCTACATGTTTGTATCACCGTAATATACACTGAAAAGTTTAGAAAAGGATAAGATAAACATTTCATTCTGGTACAAATATGCATTTACTATTAGCACACACCTTTATCTTAAATTTTGGTCATTAAAATCAAGAAAATGTAATTTACTTAGAACTCTTAGGGTACTCACATACATCATTGCATTTGTATTACTTATAGAAGAATGGAACCAGTTATAGTTTGCATGATTGAAGTGATCCGATTTGAAAGTCTCTAGTGGAGCATTTCAATTGTGTACACATTTTATCAATCCTTGGTCATTTTGTGCACATAAACCTCATACACCTAATACAGTAATTCGTTGTAAAAGCTGACACAAATTTTCGCTTTTTTAACCAGGAAAGCAGTGTTCTTTTTCAATGAAACTTTCACCCATCATTCAGACATATCTTACAATGATTTTGATATACATGTAGGATTGAAGTCTCAAATGTAATTTGGGGCAATATCTGACACTTTACAGGTGCTCCTTTAACAAAATTACTAGATCCCTTTAATGTTTTGAGTTGTCTTCCAGAAAATGTACAGAGTACTACTCTTATCTAAATGACTTCTGAATGATTGGCGTACACAATGAGAGTACTCTACCAAGGGAATTTAATCAAGTTGTTAGAGTGATTTAGTGGGGGGGATGCATGTAGTGTAGGTAATTACTGGGACAGTATGTTTGCATCACCTTCGATTAGATTAAATCAACCGCTAATTAAAGCACAAAAGCTCTCCTGACATTTGCTACTTGGCGGCCAGAGTTGCATTGTGTTGAAAAAATACTACCACATATCAATGGAAATAATGTCAGTACAATAGAGTTACATCAACTGCTAATTTCAATACAGATGCTCTACTGACAATGGAGGATTTGGGGCAGTGGTATAATTATACACAAATATTGATTTTGATTTCTAAACTCTTCTGGAAGTGTTCTTGTAACTGCTAGTAAAGTTTAAAGGATAAACTAATATGCTTGGTGAAAGTCAAATGAGTAACGTTCATTCTTTACAAGTAAATAACATACTTTACTGTCTTGTGTAGATATGAACTTGTTAAGTTGTCTTTTTAAAAATTGCTCAAAAGATAACGTCTCGCTCTTGCCAAACGCTGCCATTTTTGCTTACTGTTGCTGAAAATGCCTAAATGTCACAAACGTGTATCCTATCATTTGTAAAATAGGTCTCTACAAAAAAATGATGTTGTTACATGTACATGTATATGGAGTTGCTGTCACACATAATATTTGGAATCAATTGAAACAATTTTGCGTTTGACTATAACGACGCTTGACAAATAAATACCACACCACTCTTGAAGAAGGACAGAAATGTTTTGAGGACTTCTACTCTGATAACTCATCCTCACCTATCATAATTCATATTTCATAATAGCCTATTGCTGTCATGTTTCGTTTTATTCCTCAATTGCTGGGTGGACTCCTTTGTTGTTATTCGACATCGACTCTAGCAACCTAACTAAACTCGTAACAACTCTGCATTTACACGCTGGGTTTTCTCAGACACCCCCTACTGTGTGTTTATATGCCATCGCACACAAGCGATTCAGATGGACTGGGAAAATGGCAAGGGCATACCTTTAGGCAGGGCTCGACTCTAGCACTTGCCCTATTGCCCGGGGCAAGTAAAAATTGAAGTCGGGCAAGTAAAGTTTCATAAATAGCTTAGTTTGGTTGCCTCATCGGGCAACTGAACTACTAGAGACTAAACTAATTCCTTACAAGTATGGAAATCTCATCTAGAAATAAATGGGCAAGTAAATTGTCTGTTTGGGCTAGTAAAAATTGACACATTATGATTTTACTTGCCCAAATGGGCAAGTAGAAAGTAAAGTTAGTGTAGAGGCAAAACAAAACAACAAAATCCATGGGACTGAGGTCAATTACCCATATAACATCCTTCCTGCCTTCCAACAAAAATAGCTTATTTTGCCTGGAAAATGAACAAATTGCCCCCAAATGGACTGCCTTAGCCCAATAATGAGCCGATTTTGCCTCATAGTGGGATGGTTTTTGGCCAAATATGAGGTGATTGTTGCATCAATATTGGTGATTTCAAAATTCCCACAAGGGAAGGGGGGGGGGGGGTGGGGAAAGGAGACTTGGCTTTGGGAAGAGAGGTATGAAAAGTGGATAAAGAGATATTAGTATGAAAGTTCATCTGTATTGGTAATTCATAAGAATATCCATTTTAAACTTTGGAGGTAAATATTTGTATTGTGATCTAAAGTTTAAAATGGATATCTTAGGTAAAGATATGTTTAGAGAATGGAGAAGTTGGAGAAGGAAGAGGTGACTAAGAGGAAATGGTGGTTGAGTAGGAGAAGGATGGGGAAGAGAAGGATGAGGAAAGAAGGAGGAGTAAAGAAGTGAAGGGAGATGAGGAGAAGGAGGAGGATGATAGGGAGAAGAAGAGGGAGGAGATAAAGGAGAAAAGGGAGGAGGAGGAGGAGGAGGGGGAGGAAGAGGAGGAGGAAGAGGAGGATTGGGATGGGAAGAGGGAGGGAAGGAAGAGGAGAAGGCAGGATGGAGGGGAGGAAGAGGAGGAGGAGGGGATGATGGAGAGGAGGAGGAGGAGGAGGAGAAGGAGGAGGAAGAAACGTATGGATGAGTTGGAGAAGAAATAAGGGGTTGAAAGGAGATGGAGGATGAGGAAGAGAAGAAGGATGCAAAACAGGAAGGCAGGAGAAAGAGGATGATGAGGAAGAGAGAAACAAACTGCAGGAGAACAACATATAAAGGATTAGGGGGGGGGGAGAAAGAAGATGATGATTGATGAGAAAATAAATAGCCAATGCATAACGCCGTGCTTGGATGCTTTAGAAACAAAATATACATTGTTACTATGAACAAGAAAAATTGGTTCAACCCACTGAGGACTTTTCGCAAAAAATATTCAGACTTTGGTCTATGGCAAATGCATGGTATACTAGATTTAGTGTTCAATGGGGTTAAGTTCATTGTTGTTTTACATACATGTACATGACCTTGCCCCTTGCTATGAGTTACTACATGGTACACCAGATTTCTTTCTGTCATGAATGGTTTAAAGGGATCTAGTAACTTTGTTGACATGTTCCAACAAAAGTGAAGAAGGGTTGATAAAATGTGTATTTATGTAATCTGATATGTCCACTGAGTGATGTGTGAAATTCTATGGTAAACGTAGTAAATGAATGTCATATAACCAAGCAATGAGCAAAAATGCAAAGTGATATTTGCTGTAACTCATTGCACCGACTTTGTACATAGTCTTAATTTTCCAGTGGAGAATGTCAAATCCGAACACTTCAATCATAAATATCTTTTTAAAGAAACAGAACTTTGGAAAACCGGAAGCTGTTTCATGCATCTATTGGTAATACGAATACACAGAGGTATGCGAGAACGGCTAGAGTTCTATTAAAGTAAATTTGTGGATTTTGACGATGTTACTAGATCCCTTTAATATATCTATATAATCTGGCAGTCTGGGTCAAAGGCTACACCCTAAACTGATGCTGACCCAGATGTGTTGAGTTTGCCTCCAGTGGCACCCTGACGCCACCGCTTCCTGATTTATGGGCCCACTTGAGACAGATAGAGAAATGCCTTGACATTCACACTAGTCTTAGAACAATGCTGACTTACATTTAATTTTCCTTTCCTTTTATTTTCACTTGTTTAGTTGTGTCAAAAATATCTCTGCACCTCCATGGGCCACTTATAGTGCAATACAGACGATTCTATGTAAATTCCATATATCTAAATGCAAAAAATATACTTTCAGAGTGCTAGTTTGATGTATGAAGGATTGTGAAAAGTAACCATTCAACATGAACTATGACCATCTCTCCATAAACAAAGGCTAGCATCTTCTTTAACATCAGTCTCTTGTATACAATTTAAAAATAGGCTAAACAAAATAGAACGATTATTAGTCTTATTTACACCGGATAGATAAATCTAATTTGCTAGGAATGACTAAAAATATATAATTACATGAATGTAATTCACTATCAATGACTGAAGAGAGAAAATACCTACAGAGCTTTGATCATGGACTACATGTCTATCAAGATTCTAGACAGCCGAATCTCGGGTTTGGTATTCCTAGTATTAGCTTTCTCCGCCACTGTACCAAATTACATTGTACACGTGCATAGGATATTATGTGGATGATATATGAGAAACATGAATGCTATTTGGATGATATATGAGATACATGAATGTTCTTTGGTAACAACTAACGATGATTGAAGAACAAAAAAATTCATATTGATCATGAACTACATGGAGACATGGGAATCTCATATTTGTTATTCCTAGTATTAGTTATCCCCGTATCTGTACCAGATTACATTGTGCGAGCACACATAGGATATTACTGGAACAGTGGTGTTTCTGTACCAGATTACACTGTTCACATACATGTAAATAGGATATTATTGGGACAATATATCAGATACATGAATGTTATTTGGTAACATTCTATCAACAATGATTGAAGAATAAAAATCAATGTAGATTTGATCATGAACCACACATCGAGAATCTCTTATTTATTATTCCTAGAACAATGTGTTAATAGTTATCCCTATTTCTGTACCAGATTACATTGCGCAAACTACACTGGATACTCCTGGAACAATGTTGTTTCCCCCCCCCCCCCCCCCCCTCCCCCAACAAAATCAGAACTGGATTTTTTTTCCCCCTTTAATTAACGAATCCACGTCCACATCTATACATTCGCTGCTCTCAACCCAGGTGCAGAAAATGGGTACCTGGAAGGATGGAGCACAGCCCCTTAGCACTGTGGGCTTGAATACTCCTCAGGGAGTGGAAAGTTTTCAATTTGAGCGCTGTATTGAGTGTGTATCTGATAACCGGGGTAATGATATTGATGTGCCATGAGCGTCAAAAGATTTTTAAGATTCTCTTTTAACACTTTTTCTTGAAAGTGTATGAAAAAATACAAGCTAATTTCACGGAAAGACTTACTTACTTCTCAAACGATTCAACACAACATCATCTATAAGCTCATTTCACAGAAAGACTTAATAGTAAATTCTAATTATCGAGCAATAACAAACAACACCTTAATAATAGACGGATCATCTAGACAATGCATCACATGCATAACCATGCATGTTCTTGGTTACCGAATTAACTGGAACACTTTTCACGGAAGCACATCGTCAGAACATAATCAGTCTGGATGGACTCTGGGGTATGTGTAATCGCTTGACATAAATCGGTTGTGGCGATGACAGGGCTGCCCTCGGAATATATGCTCATCTTCACCTGGGACTCAATGGGACTCCTCATACTTTATACGCTTCTGTATAACTTAAAGGGATCTACCTGGTAGTAAAGGCCCAGTCCCATATTGGGCATGGGCATTAGCAACTTACGTAATAGCTATTCATCAGGGGGGATGAATGAATAGATCATCCCCCCAGTTGAATGGGTATCAATGACAGATCTACGCCCATGGGGAAGAACCGATACGATGCAATACGATGCAACAGTTATAAACTTTCCAGTGGATAATTACAAATCCGAACACTTAATATGGTAAATATCTTTTTAATGAAGGGAAATTCGAAGAAGAAAAAAATGTTCCATGCTTCTATTGGTAATACGAATACAACAAGGTACATGTATGAGAGAATCACTAGTTCTAAGTAAGTTTTGTGAATTTGGATGTTACTAGATCTCTTTAAAGAAACTTACATGTAATAACTTTGTATGAGTCAACTTAACCCACTTGCAACTCTTGTGCATGTAGTTCTTTCTTGCCTTGCTGTTGGAAAGTATGAAACCATTTTTTTGTTTCTTGAATTTCTAAGTCGTTATAGAGATATTAATGATTCAATTTCAATGAACAGTGAGGATTTTTCTGCAATTTCAATGTGTACAATCCTACAGCAATGATTTAGCAATTAGCACTTTGCATTTTTGCTCATAACTTGGCCATATGATATTCCTTTATCATGAAACTTTCACACATATCTCAGTGGACATATTATCCGACCACAGTAAAAAAACATTTTATCAACCCTATCTGTTAAAGGGATGCCTGTAACTCCACGAAAATTACTTGGAGCTTCCTCGTTTCTCTTCTACCGTCTTGTTTAGCTTATGGTAAGAGAAGAATAAAATAGGGTTGGATTTTTTCAATTGCCCCTTTAGTATGACGCTATCTATCATTCAGCTCAAAAGCGTTAATTAACGGTCATAAACCAAAAGCGTTAATTAACGGTCATAAACCTCATAAACGTCCGTTGTAAAAGCTGACGCATATTTTCGCTTTTTTAACCAGGAAAGCAGTGTTCTTTTTCAATGAAAATTTTAAAAATCATTCGGACATATCTTACAATGATTTTGGTACAGGATTGAAGTCTCAAATGTCATTTTGGGCAATATCTGACACTTTACAGGTGCACCTTTAATGTTTGCATGTGACAACATAGTTATTAACATCCCTTTAATCAGGGCTTGACACTTGCACTTGCCCACTTGTCCGGGGCAAGTAATAAATCGCTTAGTTTGCTTGCCCAATCGGGCAACTAAATAATTGTTCAACTACGAGAGAACAATGTAATTTCATACATGTAAATCTTACCTAGAAGTAGAGGGCAAGTAAATTTTACATTGGGGAGGCAAGTAAAATTTCAAAATTGTTGATTTTACTTGCCCGAACGGGCCAGTACAGACAAAAGTTAGTTAGGAGGCTTGCTTTAATCATTGAGCTCGTGGGTGGACATGGGATGACTCTCTCTCTGTAATCCAACTCTCACTCCCTTCTCACACCCTGTCCTGTCTTTCTGGTAATGTCGCCGATTATTTCACGTCACATGAGACAGCTATATCGTGATTGCATCGATATATGCCTAGCCTAGAAATATGCAATAAGAACCAGGGGGGAGTTTCACAAAGTTGAACTTAACTCTAAGTTGGACCCAACTACTATGGAAAACGCTTAGTTTCTTTGTAAAATTGTGGGAACACTATTTAATTTTAAAAGGCATACATTTGGATTGAAATCAGTAATACTTGTTATTATTAAGAAGCATTGAGGCTATCGATACAAATTTTTGTTGGCAGTTTCAAATACTTGTATTTTTTTTTTTTAATTCCAAGGCAACAAATGGCTTTCCATAGTTGTTAGATCCAACATATATCAGTTCAACTATTACAGAATCTTTGTGAAACACACCCATGGACTTAAGTAGGTCTTCTTTATTCTCCTTCTTCACTTACCCCGTGTTCACACACAAAAATGTCATCCCTTAATCATGACTAAAGAATCAGCAGCTGACTATAGAATCAGCTGCTGATTAGCTATACGATGAAATTCGTGTGTCTGAACGCTGACTAACGTTAGTCATGACTAACGAAATACAGGTTTTATCGTCGTTTCGTACGAGAGCTGACTATAGAATCACGCTCATTTCGTGTGTGAACAAGGATTGCTCGCTTAATCATGATTAGCTATACGACTCGTAACTAACTCGGCATGGCTTAACGTGAACGTTCGCGTGCACAGGGCCCTAGGGAGACCTGATGTTCGATGCACCTGGAAGCCACCTGGAAGCCAGCTGTTGTGGAATATTGGCTTGGTGTGTGTGAACGTAAGAGGTAGTTTGGTTTAATCATGATTAAGGGATGAAAATGTTTGTGTGTGAACACGCTGTTAGTCATACTCCCACTTGGTGATGCGTGAATGTCATCCACGGTGGCTAGACTTGACAATTTCAAGTTGTAAGCCAATGCCCCCTTTGCAAGCCACGTGGTACTTTAGAATCAATGACATTAAAGGGATCTAGTAACTTTGTTGACATGTGCAAAAACTGACGAAGGGTTGTTCAAATGTGTATGTTTTTAATCTGATATGTGTCCACTGAGTTATGTGTGAAAATTCTATGGTAACTGAGTGTCATAGATATGACAGATTAAAGTGAAGTGAACACTAACTCATTGCACTGACTTGCATGTACACCGTTTGAATTACTCCTATAGAAGTTTATAAACCTGAACACTTCAATCATACATATTTTTATAATGAAAGAGAAATTTGGCATACAAACGATGATATAAGGTAACATTGAATATTTGAAGACAAAATTGCAAATTTGTTCACATATATCACCAAAGTTACTAGATCCCTTTAATATTCCAACTTGCTTCATTCTTAATAATTATTGCAATTACGTGTCTGCACATACTGCCAATCAACCGCGATGCGCCACACACACATTTTCGTCTGGACATCACTTGACCGGCCAAGCGGGAGTCCTTAGCAGAATGCGTGTTGCACGTGCATGCAATTGGTCACGGTCAGTTAGTCAACTAATGAGGGGAAGGCAGTGGGGTAATGAACAACGCAAACAGTGAACTTGGGATAAGGTAAATCTTCAATTTATATTCTTTCTTTTTTTCTTCTGTTGTTAATTCTTCCCCTATTTTTTTCATTTTTCATCTCATTTTGAGTTTGATCTCTACTATTTTTCTTAATAATGATCTTACATTTATTTCTGGATACTCTACTTCACACACAAACACACATTATGTTAATCGACAATGCAGACATTGCACTTTTAACACATTCGTTTCTAACATTACTCTCCCTTTATAATCTAAAAGAGTTCAATTTTAACCCATTCAGGACTGGTCCCAAAAATACTGTGGCTAGGGTCTATGGAAAATACCTATTATAGCAAAATCAGGGCTCACGCTTAGCGGTGGCCCGGGTGCCAATGGCCACCTGAAATTTCATTTGGCCACTAGAAATAAGCTAGAAACTCTGTATTGGCCACTAACTAATAAGGTTCTACAACATACAAGTCTATGGTAAGAATATATTTGATGTGTAATTTTGGCCACCTGAAAAAAAAGTTAAGGGAAAGCCCTGAAAATCAATTAGTCCTGAATGGGTTACGCACCCTTTTTCTGAAAAGAAGTTATGGTATAGAAAAAGAAAAAGAAGACAATATTATCTAGAATATCAGCCATGAAAACATGATACATTTTCAGGCAAGTAACCCATTGCCAACAAGATGTATTAACTCTGTGGGGATATCAAAATCCATGGTTTAATGTTGTATTACACTTAGTTTGGAAGGTTATCAAAAGGGGACTACAGCTTTGGTGAGGGAAAAAACCTACAAATTTCCTACCCAGGTATCACTGTGTTCATAATTAAACAAAGAGAATGCTTAAAAGCAAACTTTGCTTCAATTACAGGCAAGAAACATGCACTTTTCTTTCACCATTCTTGTACAAATTTTGCAACTTTTCTGGTACAAAAGACGAGGCTTTTATTATAAAGCTCTCTTCTAATTCAATCAACTCTGGTGTTCCTTCCTCGCATATTGGCGCGTATGTCCTTGGAGAATGCACTGATTCAATAAATGTGACATGTATCCGATCCTTTCAACGTAATCATTTCTCTTTTCACTTCATTTCATTTCATTTCATTCCGCGATTTTAAATCACGCACACACCACCACCAGTTATATAACGAGCTCTGACATCTATCTTTAACTCATTTGTGACTGGTTCTGCGAATGCTTAGACTGGGGTGTATGGGGATGCATTGTATAGCAAAATCAAACAGCCCTGAATGGGTTAAATCAAGACATATGGGGTGGAATTCACAAAGGAGGTTTGTAGGAGGTTTGTACAAACCATGGTTTGACAATGGTCTACATCAATTGAATGCTGCTCATATACAAGTGAATTGTAAATCAACATTGTTAACAAGGAGTTAACAAGGAGTTTACATTCTTTCTCCATCAGTTTACAAATGGCATTCCATAGATGTAAACCATGGTCAAACCATGGTTTGTACAAACCTCCTACAAACCTCCTTTGTGAATTCCACCCATGTACTTGAACCTCCTTTCTGCTTTGAACATGTTTTTGAAAAAGGAGGGTTGTTTTGGGGTGCGCTGTCTGTTTTCTCATGAATGAAATTATATCAAAAATTTAAACACCCACGCCAACCAAAGCAACATCATATGTATCTCTACGTTATGAACATCGCAGATAGGGTGTCACTTGATTGCATGAATAACTATGTAAGTGAATTACATGTTGGGAACATTCATAAATGCTTCTGTATATCAAGGGAAAAAATAAAAATGTACTTTTGAAGGTTGTCTGCATTAAATTTATTGCCGCTCTCTGAAACTTATATCACATTGACTGCTAGGAACATTTATGAGGACGTTTGAGTTATGGGGGGCTCTTTTGTGGCATTTCAGGGGATCTTTATAGGCACTTAGGCTGGAGTTTACTGAGGTAGTTTAAATTTAAACCATGGGCCACTGTTTCATGGTAGGCCATGTGTAAACCCTTGCCTTTTTACGAGAACAACTTTCGTTTTGGGACAAAATGAATTCGTACAGATATCATGAATTATAATAAATTCAATATTTATGATTTACGACAACATTTCTTAGACGGGATATATGAACAAGCGGCGCTTCATAAAACTATGGGTATTTCAAACCATGGTGTAATATAAATATTATGAATTATAATTAATTCAATATTTATGATTTAAACACTAAATTTATATTACCTACTATTTTTTTCCGCTAAATTATATTCCTTATCCTAGACGGGATATATATGAACAAGCAGCGCTCCATTTAACTATGGGTATTTCAAACCATGGTGAAAACTCTAAACCACCTTTGTGTAAATTCCAGCCATTGGGTTTAAATCTCTCTGAACTCCAGTGTACTTTTTTCATTGAGCACTGTAAATTACATTCCTCAAACCTCTGTTAACATTTTCTGGGACATTATTTTGTATCTGTCTGTATCGGTAAAGCTTTATTTGTCTCCTCCATTGGTCAATATTCATTCCACAAACTATAAAGGTGATAACCTTAAAGGGATCTAGTAACTTTGTTGTCATGTGCAAAAAATGATGAATGGTTGATAAAAATGTGTATTTTTGTGATCTGATATTGATATGTCCACTATAAAGTAATGTGTGAAAATGTCATGTGCTATGGCCGAGTAATAAGCAAGTAATTAGCAAAAATGCAAAGTGATTTTTCGCCAACTCATTGCACTGACTTTGTACACAGTTATAACTTTCCAGTGGATAATTAAAAATCTGAACACTTCAATCGTAAATATATCTTTAGAATTGCCCTCAAAATTAAGTTTTTTTTTAATGCACAGTGATGCTGTTGGGAATGTTTAACAGAACAGTCTTATAATAAACAATCTCCCATTAAACTAACAATTATTTGACAATGCACCCACAGATATGGATATATGGGAATCCGTTCAATTTCTAGCGAATCATTGGATGTCCAAGAAATTTTCTGGAATAAACCAACAACATTTTATATTTTATTAGTATATCATTCCATTACTATATTATGTGTAGCTAAAATGTAAAAACAAAAAAATAAAGCAAAACACGATTCTCTCTTGCCTCTCACACGAATCGGTTTATCAGACTTCACTCTGCATCAATCGGGGGCAGCGCGATGTTTACATTCAGCTCATGACGTGCAGCGAATCAATTGACTGCCGGCTTTTTATTTTTGTTTTGTTGCCCTTCTCCTTATATCCTCCTACTTCTTTCTACTTTTTCTGAGCTTTCCCTTTTTTTTCTTTTCTATTCTTGCCTTGCACCTTGATGATGAGATGCGATAGCAATTTGAACACTTCAGAGAGTGAGAGCAAGAAGGCTGTTAAGTCCATTTTTAGCTTATTTGAGTTATGCGTACCATCTTGTAGGATGGAGCCTCTTCTGGACTAGTATGCTCCCCAGGGAGTTGAGATGGTGCACAAGATAATTGTGCGGGTTTGAACTGTACCTGATGACCAAGGGTAATAAATGCGCCTCTGAATAGGGCACCTAGATACATGGCGCTCTATAAATGCTATATATTATTATTCTACATGATGTGACATTGTACAGATAATAATTATGTCGAATTTGGGGAATATTCCACAAAATATAAAACGGAGCTACATTGGTTTCTACATGGATTTCAAACTTTAAACGTGATAATCTCTGAAGAACAAAAACGTGACTTAGCGACCTTCTCTTCCTCAACCAGCTACATTGGTTTCTACATGGATGTCAAACTTTAAACATGATAATCTCCGAAGTGCAAAAATGTGACTAAGCGACCTTCTCTTTCTCAACCCACAACTTCAGAGAGAAGCGGAGGTAAGCATAATTAGGGGGGGAGTGAGTCTGTCCACAGATCCATTCATCTTGGGCCGCGTAGTGTTTGTAGTTCGGGGTGCGTGCACTTGCTGCTCAAATGGTCTTCCGTCTTTAAAGGGAATCTAGTAACTTTGTTGACATGTGCAAAAAGTGATGAATGGTTGATCAAATTTTTTGTGATCTGATATGTCCACTAAGTAATCGGTGGACATGAACATTTCATGTTAAATGGGTGTTTTATTACCAAGTAATGAGCGAAAAATGCAAAGTGATATTCGCTATTAAACTCAGTGCACTGTCTTTGTACACAGTTATAACTTTCCAGTGGATAATTAAAAACCTGAACATCTTCAATATCTTTATAACAAAATGGAAATTCAAAAAAATCCAAACCTGCTTAATGCCTCTATTGGTAATATGAATATAAAACAAGGTATGAGAGAACCACTCGAGTTGTAAGTTTTGTGGATTTGGAAGAAGAAAAGGCTGTTGCCAGAGTCTACGGCTACTCCATTTGAAACCTAAAGCCCCTCTTTCCAAAAAGAGAGGTGGCAAGCCTAACCCTGACGTAAAGGCCCGGTCACATATTACCGGATAGCGTAAACAGATGCCCAAACGAAAAGAACATTTTTGAAATCAAATCATCAATTGTGAAAGTTGTCTCTATTGCTTCATGCACACAAAATTCCACCGGATAGAATGTTCAACGTACTCCGCCCGACAAGGAATGCATACAAACCGAGACGAACGGATAGAAAATGTTACTCTCCGTCGGACATCCGTTTACGCTATCCGGTGATATGTGACCGGGCCCTGAAACCCTGGCACAGTGAGTTGTATCAGCTAACATTATAATCTCTCGGCTGGTCGCCCGGTCTAGGGTTACCCCCGTTTGCCACGTAGCCGAAATCTTTCTTCTCTGATATGCGCTTGAATTTCATTCTAATTCATTTGTTGTTTTGGGTCAATTGCTCATTCGGTGAACAGCATATGCGCATATGAAATCATCTCCATGAATAAGTAACCCCTATTTAGTAGGTGATATTTAGTATTAGAGTAATAGCATTTCAAAAAGCCCTCGAGCAGAATATGGAATAACCATCATCATGGGTTACAGTATATAGCTAAAAGATCGCTGCATCGTATATTGTGCTCTAACTTTGAAGAGCATTGGAATAAATTTGTTTGTTCTTTTTTTCTTAACATGATGTTCTATTTGCAAAATTGATTTTCTGAGGGCAAATAAATTTGCATTCACATTTGATTCATTGAGAAATATCCCTTCTCCCCCCCTCCCCCCCAACAAAAAAATACACCAACAAAAACTGAGGTGTACAAAATGTAATTGTTTTATATCTATGTTTAGACTATTATGGCAGTTGACTTTGGACAAAAGAAAATGTTTCATTTTTTTAATTCATACAATTTTTTATTTAACAATTTTCACACATGACTCAGTGGATAAAATTATGGGTACATGTATCGGATCACAGAAATACACATTTGATTTATTAGACAGTTTTTGCACATATATCAACATAGTTACTACAAGACAGAGATCCCTTTTTAAATACCAATTGCCCTTTTAAGAGGAGGTATACCGAAAGAAACTCAGTGGATTTATTATCCCGTTCCCGATCCCTGGCTACTTTCACGGTGACCGCCCCCAGACCCTAATGCCGGCCGACAGCTGATTAATTGGCTGTTTTTCCCCGATGGATACCGAGACGCTTACAAGGGCATGACCATTGGTGACCGCTATAGACAGGTTCCCATAACAATGTTTGTCCCTTCAGATTGACTGCTATAGACAGGTGGCTGCTAGGGGAGGTTTGACTTTATTCAATCTCCCTTCCAAAGCAACGGCAAGTCATTCAGGGATAGAAATCTTATAAACTGATTTTTTATGTATCTAAGCAAATAACAGAGCTTGAACAATTTAAATGACTTGGTTGAATCCTTTGAGTGTAATTGTGTAACATTCCTGAACCAGTTACAGTAATTATAATCAATATTTAATACAAAATATACATTATGAAATATTTATGCAAAATTGCATAAATAATATATGGTTTAGGATTTACGCTAAATGCTCCCCTCGCCTCCACCACAAAAAAAAAGAAGAGAAAAAAGGTTATTGCATTTTCATCCATGATATTCCTACTTAGCGCTAGAACATACAAGTTGCGTTCCATCTGTCCCGAATGTGCTTCCATATGTTGATAATTTATTTACTTCTCTATTCATGATCAAACAAATTGATAAGCTCTCCCCAAAGGGGGAAAAGCTGCAAAATGAAAATGTTATTGCAGTTCGTAGGCTCACCTCCCTAGACCCTCCTTTTCACTCGGAAAAAAAAAACTACCTGGTAACAGTTAAACTTCATTATTGGGTACACAATCTCAACAGTGGATTAAATTTAACCCTGGGCTAACTAACCTACATGTAATTCAATTTAAGTTTAACCCATGGACTCCATTAGTAATAACCAATAGCATGTTTAACCCGTTTTCTACTAGATATTTATGCCACGTCAGATTTTACACATATTTTTGTCCTTATGTCAAGGCTTAATACCGTAGCCTATATTCATCATTATGTTTTTTTATGAAAATCTTATGTAGAAGCATGAGGGAGGGGAATATACATTTTAACCCATTGCCTACAGGAACCTGGTGTTTCATGTATTAACTTTATGGCAACTTAAAAAATCTTGATGGATTGGGATTAATATCATACCTTCAGTATAAACTGGAAATTTGAATGTAACTAAAAATGGCAATTTAAAAGGTGTTAATTAATCAAATTGATTCTCCCATCAAATGTTCTCAGTTGTCTATATTGGGACACAAGCAGGACAACCTTTTTAAAAATTGTTTTAATAAGAAATATAAAATAAATTTCTTATAAAATGTAATCAATCACATTAATTCTCCAAATTAAATGTTCTCCATTGTCTCCATTAGAATGCAAACAAAACAACTATTTTTGTTAGCAATTGTTTTGAGGAATCTGAATCTCAGGGGACTGAACGCAGGAGACTAGTTCCGCTCTATCGCCGCAAGGTTTCTGTCACACTTTAATTCACGTCTTGATTACGTTCCTCCGCCGTGGACATTATTTTTTTTGCACACATAATGCGGGGGAGTGCGGCAGAAATGCAACGTTCGGCAAGAGAGAAATCCAATTGTATGTCCCACACATACATATGCAGCTCATGCACACAATAAGTGTCATTTTTCACCCCCTTAGCTGGACATTAGCTTCAACACATGGACGTGGAGTGTTGAAAATGTGCACTGTTTTTAAATTTGTTTATGTAAGACTGAACGTGCGCTATATAAGTAGCCACCATTGTTATTATTTATCATTATTCGTAGTACATGTACTATCTATCCTAGTGCTCATTCCAACAAAGATTCAAATAAGTAGACAATAATTATACAGTCATTTTCTGACTTAATGGCCACCTGTCTTTAGCAGCCAACCTGCCTATAGTGGTCACAAAAATTGGTTCCCTTGCAAAAATTACAGTGTCATGCAACCTGTCTATAGAGGTCACCTGTCTACAGTGGCCACTTTTCTGGTTTTCCCTTGAATGGTCACTATACACAGGTTTGACTATTTTCATTTAAAAAATAATTGTGACCCTTATGAGCATATTGTCATATGCAAACTTTCATCGCCTTTTAATTCTGGCCATTAGTTTACCATGTAGAGTGTTCAAAAGGTACCATAAGGTGCCAATGATTGCTTTACAAAGGTTTTTGTTCATAATATTTCATTAAACACACTTCATACATGATCTACTCTGAACATGTTTGACAGTAAATCAACAAAAATTTAGTGGGGAAAATGAATAATTCTATTTTTCACAGGTTATTTTTCAAGCTCACCTGCATTTAAAAAAAACATTGTTCTCTATAGATGCAAACTTTTTTCATAATTTAGCCCCCGTGTATTTACTGAACTGCCAAACAAATGATCTATTATATAGATGCCAAAAGTTTTATTTTGAAATATGCATGTATGATGTATTGATGTACTAGAATCACTCAGCGTATTTTACTTATAAACAGGCGTATGAGCTTCAGTCCCCTTCCCCACCCTCCCCCCGCTCTATGAGAGTTTTGAATTCGGGCAAAAGGTACCTAAAATTGGGGGCAATACCATGCAATTTCGGGATAAACGCATGTCGTCTTTAGGCAAAATTATGTCATATTTGGGCAAATCTACGTTATTTTGAAACCATGCTATTTCCGGGTGGCTAAGTGGTATAGTCCTTTTAAAATGAAAAATAAGACATAACAGCATAAGACCTCAGTTCCTCTGGCATAAGTGCGTCTGTACAGACACACTTATGCTTAAAAATGTACTACTGGAAAAAAAAACCTATATAATAGTTTCATATCTTCTCAAGATTTCCATTTCTAATTTTGTTTAATTTTTTTCTTCATTTATTAATTTCTTCAAATCCAACAACAGATCATTAAAGCTTAAAAAACAGTTTCAGGGAATGCCGCACAAACAAAATTGAAATATACGCTTTTACCACCTACTATGTAGAATAATATATATATATTTTTTAAAAACTGCTTTGTAATGGACTAAACGAAATTTAGTATTTTCACCATATATCTTGAAGCAAGAGTCATTGACTCTTGGATGGTATGGTTTTGACCCTTTCTGTTCTTATTTTCTCCTGAAAGAAAAGTCATATAATCACATTCCATGTCATTCTAGTCAAAGTCATTGACTTCATGATAGCAGCCATTAGTATTATTTTGTTCTCTCTCTTTCTCTTGGGAATTGGTCATGGACATGAGAAAAGGTTCATGGATGAACATGGTTGGTAGCCTTTCTCATTTGACTTGTTTTCCCTGAAAAATCAGTCATAGGAAAAAAAAATGTAATTGCATAAAAGTCTGTGTCACTGACTTGATGATAATAGTTATTAGTACTTGTAATTTCAGTTTTTTCTTGAGAAAAGGTGGTCACTAGAAAATCTCATCAGTTCCACTGGCGGGCTCTCCTTATTGTCAGTTGCGAAAGAGAAGTCATTAAAGGGATCTAGTAACATTGCTCAAATCCACAGAACTAACTTAAAACTCTACTGGTTCTCTCATGTACCTTGTTGTAATCACATTACCAATATAAACATGGAACAGATTTTGTTTTTTAAGAATTGCCCTTCCGTTAAAAAGATATTTACGACTGAATTGGTCAGATTTTTGATTATCCACTGGAAAGTTACAACTGTGTACAAAGTCAGAGCAATGAGTTTCGCGAATATCACTTTGCATTTTTGCTCAATACTTGACCACATCCATTTAACATGAAATGTCAACACATTACTCAGTGGATATATCAGATTACAAACATATACTTTTTTCATTACTTTTTGCACATGTCAATAAAGGTTCTAGATCCCTTTAAAAGCAAAAAAATAAAAGGGAAATTTGTGATTAGCTCGCTGGCAGTTTCTGCACAAGTCATTACACTCTCTTAGAGTCACGCAAAATCGTTATCAGTTCGATTGACGGGTTTAGACGGATGGTAGACCCATTATCTACCTGTAGGAGGCAGAGATGAGCGGTGATGATGATGATGGGATGAGACAAGAGTGCATCTGGCATCTTAGTTAAGTCTTTAGTGGCTGTCATCATCTTCCAAAACTCTAAATTTCACAGATTGCACGTTATAAAAGAGGCAGTTTGGTAATGATGATTCATTGAATTCGTTCAGAATTTTCCAGGAACTAGCAACAGCCAGATACATGTGGTGTCTTTAATAGTTAAGTCTTTAGTGGCCATCATCATCTTAGAAACTCTAATTTCACAGATTGCACATTAGAAACGAGGCAGTTTGGTAATGATGATTCATTGAATTCATTCAGAATTGTCAAGGAACTAGCAACAGCCAGATACATGTGGTGTCGTTAATAGTTAAGTCTTTAGTGGCCATCATTATCTTAGAAACTCTTCATTTTTACAGACTGCATGTTAAAAAAAAAGGCAGTTTGATAATGATGACACAATGAGTTCATTCAGAATTTTAAAAGAAACTAGCAAGAGCCTGATACATGTACATTTGATGTATTTAACAGTTAAGTCTTTAGTGGCTGTCATCATCTTCCAAAACTCTTCATTTCACAGATTGCACGTTAGAAAAGAGGTAGTTTGGTAATAATGATTCATCGAGTTGATTCAAAAGTTTTTAAGGAACTAGCATGGGCCTGATACATTTGGTCTCTTAAATAGTTAAGTAAACTCTTCATTTCACTGATTTCGTTCTAGAAAAGAGGCGGTTTAGTAATGGTGATTCGAGTTCAAACCAGTTTTTAAAGAACTAGTAAAAGAAAGCCTTATAAGGCAATTTCAAACTTCTTCTTCTTCTTGTTTCATCAAATATTCTGTGAGTTGAAACACAACTTTACAATGCAAATAATTACACAAATGAGACATGACTAGCTACATGTAGCTTTGTAGTTCATTATTTAGAGGCAGTCACTATATTCCAGTGCATATTTGAAAGGTTAATTTATACAGGTTAATGACATGCATCTAAAATGCATGTTGAATAATTTGTGGAAGCCCTCTTCTTAGCCCACTTAAGACTGATTGGGTGGAATTCACAAAGGAGGTTTGTAGGGGGTTTGTACAAACCATGGTTTGTAGGAGGTTTGTACAAACCATGGTTTGATGATGGTTTACATCTATGGAATGCTGCTTGTATGCAAGTAAATTGTAAATCAACATTGTTATTATGGAATGCCATTTGTAAACTGATGGAGAAAGAATGTAAACTCCTTGTTAACTCCTTGTTAAACAAGGAGTTAACAAGGAGTTTACATTCTTTCTCCATCAGTTTACAAATGGCATTCCATAGATGTAAACCATGGTCAAACCATGGTTTGTACAAACCTCCTACAAACCTCTTTTGTGAATTCCACCCAATTGAGTTTGCTATAATATGTATTCTCCATAGACCCCTGCCCAGGTATTTCGGAACCAGGCCTGAAGGGGTTTAAAACCCCTCCCCCTTTCTGCCTAGATAAACATCTCTCGTCTGTGTATATAAACATCATTACAGTCTATTGTTATTTCCGTACATTAGGGATATAATTATATTGATTCATTACATGGGCCATTTCATGTGACATCATGGAACACATTCATGTCTGGTGGATGATAAGTGCAAATGTTATTTCTGCACATTAGGAATATTGATTCATTAAAACTGCCATTAATTTTGAATGTAACATCAGGTAACAAAACATACTTATGTCTCGTGGATGATAGGATGTTGCATAACTACAAATTCTCCCTAGAGTCAGAGTATGTTTTTATAACTTAAAGGTTCCCTGAAATCTAAATGCAAGTTGCCGTCAACTATTGTGTATTAGTGAATACATCAACTTTTTGTTAACTATCTGACTATGTTTTGTATATTTTTAAACATTTTAGCAATTATTTTCTTCAGTTTGCCAAGGCCCATATCTAAAAAAACAAAAAACTCTCCAGAGTAAAAAACCCTTGTGACATCATCTCTCAATCACTGGTCAACTAACTGGAGATGAACAAAAGACATACTTACAAAAGAACACGCTGACAATAACATGCACTGCATGTTTCCATACAAAAGCATTTGCCAGTCAATACTCATTTACTGAAAAGATGAACAATACAGGGTGGAATGCAACTTCTCCCAAGGTGAGGGCTTGCTCACAATAGCATCACATGTTTGAGTACTATTTTAACTGACACACTTTCAATTTCAAGAGCAGTTGATATGTCAGATAAGCTCAACCATGATACGAACAAGAAAGGCATTGTATACAGTCAATGTATACATACAGTTGAAGGCAACTTGCATTTGGATTTCAGGGAGCCTTTAAACAAAAATCATAATATGTTAATGATATGCATAAAGCATCATATCACAACTGGGGCAGACTTGTCTGTTAACCAGTTCAGGACTGGTTCCCCAAAGTGCCTAGGCTACTGTCTACCGAGAATGCGCGGTCTACCCAAAACAAAACGTTCTTGGATGGATTAATAACGCTCCCCCCTTTCTGCCTCAAATTATGTAAACATCTAACACTGTCTATTGTTATTTCGGCACGTTAGAATAATATCGCTTCCCCTTCATGTGCGCCGACACAAATCAGACACACGCTTGACGGGGGATGGGAATCGTGCGGCAAATTGAATTTCATTTTTCTTTTGCTCGACTGCACCAGTTGTTTGTAACTTGTAAACTCTGGGCATGCCATCCATCCTCAGTATGATGAACCAGGGTTGGTATTCAATGTAATACTGAGATTAAGTAAAACATTTACTTAAGTAAAACATTTACTATCAACATATTGGTATGATTTTCAATTGTTTAATTAATTGAAGTAAATTGCTTAAATGTTCACTTAAGTATGGAAATTAATACCGGCCCAGGTTCATTTGAGCAATCATTCAAAAACAGCAACCCAATCCTCTACCCAATTGGTTACATGCATTTAGAGAACGCCAAATTGGGAGGCAAATTTCATTACAGTTACAAGGCAGTTTGATGAAGAAAAAAAAAACATTTAACAAGGATATATGAAGGGGAAAAAACATCTACTATTTTGCTAATCAAAGAGGTGGGAAAGTTTTGAAGTGTTAATTTGTATACAATTTGTGTTGCAATTTTCTCTGCTCTGTACCCCGCCCACACCTTATTTCTACAATTTTTATCTTGCGTCGGAAATTGGTAGCAAATTTCTCCGCAGACAACAATGGAGGCTAACGTAGGTTGAGGATAAATCGTCATGACAACCACACAGGTGCGCCACTACCAAACATAACCATGGCAACCTGCAAATCAAATAAAAATATAAAAATGTATCCTTTCTCTTGAGATGTTCAAAAGAACACATTGACAAAACAAAAAATGTAATTGCAGTTTTCAAATACATGTGAGCCCTGGATATTTGAAGGTTATAAATACACGTTTAAATACTACATGTTGCAAAAATGTTCTACTTGCTCCATTTAAGGGGTAACAAAAGTTATATCCGCTTTTTACTATTGAAAGGAATAAAGGGGTAACATCCGATATAATTGCAGTATTGCGGGACACAGGCTGCAAAACATTATTCAAGTGTAATGTAAGGCCATGAAAAATAAATTGTTGGATTGGCGTAACCCGCCCGCCCCTAAAAATACCGCCGACCCTAAAGGTTTTTTCTGATTTTTAATTTTTAATTTTTTTTCATATTGCGATATGTGTTTATGGTGTGTGTTATATGCGTGTTTTTGTGTATACATTTGTGCGAATCCTGCAGAAAAAACCCAAAACAAAACAAAACAAAACAAAACAAAACAAAACCCTACCTACCTACCCTAATTTTTGGTTGCCCGTTACTCCAATCAAACAATTTATTTTTGTTGGCATAATGTAATGTAAAATTTGCCTTGTGGCCCAGTCGGGCAAGTAAAACAAGATTTTTGTATTTAACTATAGTGGCCTGAAACCTGTATCTGGTGGCCCCAAACAAAGAAACACATTACAATTTGGTTGCCCATTCGGGCCAGTGGAAATTAGCATCAATGCAAATGAGGTGGCCCAAGGCTGATTGTTTTATCACTGTACTGTATCACTGTACCAGTTGTATCTAATACACAGTGAATGGGGAGGCGTGAATTATGTACTCTCATAGAAAGAAAAAAAGTACTTATATATTCTTGTTTAAACAGCAGGCAGCCTGGCAGGGCAACCCAATCGTTCAATTACAGGGTGGTAAACACCACTGTAACAGTTTGGCGACAAAAGGACGTTAGCTCTATGCACCCTTGCACAGTCTATGGAGTTAAAGACCTTCTGCTGCTGTTTCATAAGTGACTACATCCCCCACCCCGTGGATGTTGCCCAGTGGCAGAGCCAGGGGAAAGTCAGAAGGGGGCAAAAATAGGGGGAGGGGTATATGGGGGGGGGGGGGGGGGTGGAGAAAGAGGTGGTGTACATCTTGACATGATGAGGACAGCATGCACAACAAATAACTTTTTTAAAATTATAGTATTGTTAGATTTCTTTTTCATGGATGACTAGCAACAATTTCAACAAAAGTGAACAAGCTCATGGATACAAACATACACTGGCAATAACATGCACATGTAGATACAACTGGACAATGTAGATACATCTGTAAATGCATCTTTAAAGATGGTCTTTAGATGTGACTTTTTTGCATTGAAATGAGTATAAATGCATATTAATAATGCACATGATACACAAGTTGTATGTGACTACCAGTGTACTTGTCCTGTAAATTAAAACAAGCAATTTCCATGCAAAAAAACAACAAAATTATAACAGTCACTTATTGAAAATTCTTCTTCTCTTTTTCCAATGGCTGTCTACCTACGCCTTTAGGCATCTCTCAAAGAGATGCAATCCATATATATGTAAACTGAGCAAGAAAACCGCTTGTCCTAGAAATAATAGCGAAGCATCAGTGGCGTAACTGGAGGGGGGGAGGCAGCATGGAGGCCTGTGCGCCCCCCCCCCCCCAATAATTTGAAGAGGAAAAAAAAAAATAAAATAGAAAACATAGGGGGAACATTTTTGAAAAAACAAAGAAATACATAAGGTGTGCCCTCCCCCTCCCCCCCCCCCCCCCCACCCAATCAGTCCGACAAGGCAACGCCACTGCGAAGCATCTAGATATATGCAAAGAAGATTTTCATCCTTGACAGCAATCCCTAAGTGCACATTTTTCTTGGCCCTGGGCCCTGAATTTATTAACCTCTTTTTCTCCTATATTTTTAGCTCAAGTGGGACATGATCGCGCATGAATTCACAATCACTCATTAACCTTCTTATCTCCAGACCAATCTTTCTCAGGACAGTTGTGAATGGCACGACAGATACGTCGACATTTAGTTTGCAATGTAGGTAGATAAGGTAGGTAGAAAGGGTAGGTAGATGGCAAAAGAAATGAAATATTTATCTCTTGTTATTTCTCTCATGGACTATATATTTTATGATGCTCATCCATTTATTAGTACACAACTCACAGGTTAAAACAGTTTGTTTGCTGGTTTGTTTGCGTGTTTGTTTGTTTGTTTGTTTGTATGTTTGTATGTTTGTTTGTATGTTTGTATGTATGTTTGTTTGTTTGTTTGTTTGTTTGTTTGTTTGTTTGCGTATTTGTTTGTTTGTTTGTTTGTATGTTTGTATGTTTGTTTGTATGTTTGTATGTATGTTTTTTTGTTTTTTTGTTTGTGTGTTTGTTTGTTTGTATGTTTGTTTGTTTGTTTGTTTGACATCTCACTTCCTTTGTAGTTTCTCTCCCCTTTCTCTTATTCTCCTCAGCGCTTCAAATATCAAAATATTGAAATGACATCACACTTTTAACATCTACATGTACATGTTCATCAATGTATTAGAGGAACTAGTTGGAGCAATGTTTACGATAAGCTTATGGAAAGCTACGGTGCCGAAAAAGAATTCCCTGCTTACCCTATTCAGTAGTACTGTACCAACACTTCCCATCATTCACTAATTGTTTTCTTTCAGGGAAGGTGAGGATAAACATCTCTTGGACCCTTGCCCGAACAAACAGCGAGTCCTTTGATTATTAGTCTTGTCGTTTGACGCGCCACCGACTAATTTGAGGTGATGGTCGGTGTTGAGATAATCCGCTTAGATTTTCGCGGAGGGTCTTACGGACTAATCATCATCATCGCTCTTCTTTTAAGTGGCCTGCCATCGTCAGTTCTCATCATCGCGCTCGGACGATGGGAACGGGACAGCCCCGTGGAAGGAGAAAATTAAGACCGACTTGGGGGCGATTTAAGAATATGATCAATGGGACGTTCGTTACCTCTCAAGGACGGATACCAATTCTATCGGACACCTGGCTATAATTGCTAAACTTGATTAAGTACCGGTTCAGGACAGGTCCCTAAACTATACTTGGGTTTGAGGTCTACTGAGAATGCAGGTTACACCAAAATTAAATAAGTCTTTAATTGGTTTAAACCCGTTCTTTGGAGATTCCATGTTATAACGAAATAAAATCGTCATCAATAGGGTTGATATTATACAGTTGTTAACTGGTGGTGGATGGAAAAGCACGGAATGTTCCACTCCCGAGGGATTTTAAATGCTATTGAGGGAAGAGTAAATATTTTCTTCACGAAATAGCATTTTAAATCCCGAGAGGAACATTCCATGATTTTCCCGACAGCAAAGTTAACAACTGTTTTATCATCTGATTGGCTGGTTAACAGTGCCATGTAACATCAAAAAATGTTACATGGCAGCTGATGTGCTGTATTTACTAAGTCAGGTGATAAAGAGTAATAACTCATCGTAGCCGCACATACAGTCAGTTGACTGTTTGCTCGAGCACTATAACCTCGGTCATAGGATACAATGCAAGTCAGCGCACATTATGTGCACCATCTCCACTCCCCAGGGAGCATTCCTTCCAAGCGGTTCATGGGCACCGAGAAGATCCTTCACATTGAAATATACCACCACACTCACTTGGCCAGCATTTAATGTGAATATTTACGTTGCAAATTAAAACCTACTCCAGAAAGGGGACTGGAGGTAGCTAATTGTTGTCTTACAAAGCACTCAGGAGGATTGAAGTTGTATGTGACCAGCTAAAGCAAAACCCGGCACTTGTCATTAAAAATCAAAATGAAGATTTTCATACCATTCATTTGATGCTTTGTTCTAACAAATTGGTCAATAATTGGCGAAGATATGATTGTTTCAATTTGACAATCATAAGTCTTTTACACACATTATACAGACTTAAAATGCCCATTTCTTCAAAACATGAATTACCGCCAAGTGCCGGGTTTTGCTATAGCCGGTCACATATAGTAACTATTAAACCCATCTAATACTGGATCCTAGTTTACCTTGTATTAACTATATGGGATATCACAATATCTAGCGGGGAACCTGTTAAACTGATCTTCCAATGTTGAAAGGTACACACGCATTACGCTACTATCACAATAGCTGAAAGGTCAGCTATTAGTAGTAAGGCTGTTGACGAGTCCCGGGTACCCGGGTCCCGCCGAAAAATGTCGAGTCCCGGGCGCAAAAATCGATACTCGATATCCCGAAAAAAAGCAAAAAATCGATTTACGAATTTGCTGTATTTTATAAGATGATTTATTGTCATAAATGCGCTGCATTTTTGTCACTTGAATGAACATGTTTCCCAGCGGCATGACATGCCTATAGCGAAATCAACAAATTTATAAATTTCGGGTACCCGGGACTCGCCCGAAAAATTATCGCGAGTCCCGGGTAGTAAATATACCCGAAATCGACAGCCTTAATTAGTAGGCAATCGGGTATTATGATATATGTGTTCAAGTTAACCTATTAAGGACTGGTGCAGAAAACACTTGCATTCATACATGTACAACTTTTGTTTTACTTCAAACATATTATTGCCCGAACAGTCAATTTCAAAATTGTGCATAAAATCTAACATAAATTTTCATTTTTTCACTAGGAAAACTACTTCTTTTCTAAGAAACTACTTCTTTTCTAAGAAACTACTTCTTTTCTAAGAAACTTTCACCATTCATACAGAAGAATCTTCCATCGATATTGGTATAAATGGTTCAAGTATCACTATCGGGAAAATGATATGACGATAATAGATCAATTTGATGGGTCAATATTATACTTTAGCTGTAAACTACAACTACCAGGACAATTTTGCATGACCTTGCAACGTACTAAAGTCCAGTAATCATAATATTGATACTAGTGTTTTGTTTCATTTTGATAATAGTACTAAAAATAAATAATAATATACACTATTTATATAGCGCCTATCACAATTGATAATCATCTGTAAGCGCTTTACAATTATATTATTACCCCGGTCATAGGATACAATGCAAACCAGCACACATTGTGTGCACCATCTCCACTCCCTGGGGAGTATTCCTTCCAAGCGCTCAGTGGGCTCAAGAAGATCGTTCACATAAAGGCTTTCACCTCCTACCGGTCCCCATTTATACACCTGGGTAGAGAGCAGCAATAGTGGATAAATTGTCTTGCTGAAGGACAAACGCCGTGGGCAGGGTTCGAACTCGGGATCTCATGATCGGAAAGCGCACGCTCTACCAATCTTGCCACACCACATCCACTACCTTAATATTAAACTTTAAATACAATAATGGTGGAGGAAAGACTACCTCCTAAATACGCTTTATATCAGTTTAAAAGTAGCTTTGCATGCACCCGTGTCCTTCAAGTTTCTGAAATCCCCATAGACTTTGTACACAACCCACCCGGATCACATAGTCAGGGGGCTAAAATAGTCTATAGCAGGGTTTCAAGAATATGGTCAATAGTGTAGAATTAATGGAGGTGTTGCGGCATGATCGGATAGACCTTCTAATTACGGAGTTCTATCAAGTTTGAAAGCAATTAATGTCCCCACATTATTGTCCTTCAGCAAGGGAATGGCCTTGCCAAAGTGCTTAAGAGCATTTATGATACATATATTTATAGCTTTCTATTGTTTCATTTTGAAGATAATATTACCTTGTAACCCTGAACTTTATATTTTAAACAATAGCGGAGGAAAGACAAGCATAATAATCTATTAAAGAGGATTCCGTGAATATGGTCAAAAGTGTACCCAAATATGGAGGTGTTGTGGCACGATTTGATAGACTCGTGTCTTCTAATGTCGGCGTTCCATGTTCGAAAGTGATTGATGCCCCAGCATTATTGTCCTTTTAATAGTAAAGGCACAATATATGCCAAGGCATCAATAATTTTTAATTGTCTTCCGATAAAGGCATTTAATCCACATTTCTTGCTCTTCGCCCAGGAATTTAAAAATGGGTACTTGATCGGGTCTTTAGTTACTAGCCTGTAAGCACTTGAGTATTAAAAAGCGGCTCGGGCTAGCATGCTCCCCAGGTTTGAACTGCACCTAATGTCCAAAAGCAATAATGCACCTAGATAGACGGTGCACTATAAATGCTAATGGGCAATTCCGTATGAGAGAAGGCAAAAACACCACATCTCAAAGTTGAGCAATCTTCCCTAAATCAAACTGTTATCGATAGAGGAAAACTTGAATTTTAGGAAACTGAAAACCATTTGTATATAGCTCTATTGGTTTTGAAAATATTTCTGCTTGAATTGAACAGAAATTTATGACCTTTTATTCATAAATCAGCTTCATTTCATGAAAATGAAGTGAATCTTTTAATTCAATGATTATTTCTGCTCTTTTTCTCATATTTTCCATACAATGTAGCAACAATCACAAATTGTAAAGCATGGGCAGTAACTTCATTGCATTTTTTTTTGGAGAAATTGTTGAAATCTATGCATATTTCATCGTAATTCCGTTACGATAAAACGTAATAAGTTTTTCTCAATATCTTATTACTTGTTCTTTAGTCATGTCATTGTGAATTCTCTTCCTTCACCACAGTCCTAAGAACTTCCAACATAATTTTCTGAAATAATGTCACTACTTTTTCCAAAATTGGCGTAACCGTATTAGTAATTCCGTTACGTAACGGAATTACACGCACATGGTTTGTATTAGGTATTGATTGATATTGCTGAAAATAATTTTTTTTCTTGTTCTCAATGTAGAAATACCCTTTAAATAGCATGAACTGTAGCCATGTAGACAATAAGTCATTATACAAGTACTGTACAATGTTACTTTATGTGACTCATTGTACCCACATGCTTCATATTGCATCAATGGTGATTTAACTAAATTGATACACGATAGATAATTTCTCTAATCTCTCCATGAACATAATAGAGATGATAATGTTCTATCATTAAATTAGTTTCCAGCAAGAACCACTTGACTGAAATTATGAAGATGCAGCAGATTCATGTTTGTACTTTAGAAAGGGAAAAACAAAAACAATACAATTTTTTTTTTAAATATCCAGTGATTAGTATGACACCTGGTGCTACATTTATTTTCTCACATTAATTTACATTCATGTATTTTAAGATATAAATCATACCTTCAACTTTCAAGGAGATTTAATATTAATAATTTTGTAATTGTATGTAGATTTGAATATCATTGATCAGTTAAAGGCTCATAACTCATCATTAATTATGTAAATTTGTATTAAACTGAAGCATATCAAATTAAACATAAATACAGAATAGGCTTCAAGATATTCAAAACTAAACATAATACAGGCTAAGATACACATGTTTTATTCATGATCATAAATTAAGAATACATTGAGTGTTCAGTGTGCTTCTGTATGCAGATCAAAGAAGAATGATGTACAAAGTATTTGCATTTTCAAATGGGAATTCCTAAAGGTGTCTTTCATTTTTGGCAATTCCATATTTATATTTTATATGCCAACTTTTTGTTTGAGGATCATACACGTTTATATCCGATATACATCTATACACGTATTTCATAGAATGGATGAAAACGCATTCCAAATTGATTTGAGAGTAAATTAAGATCAATTTAGGATGAATTTTTTAAAGAATAATTTTAGAATATAACAAGACTAAGAGTTTATATATTATAAACAAATCTCGATTTTCTTGTAATTCTGTTACGCACACAAATAACTTCAGGATTTGTTCTGGTCCTTATGTAAGAGCTTGTGATGAACATTGCACATTCTTTACTAATGACTATAAGCAGAAAAGCAGAAAAATTTAACCAAGAAATTGCATTTTCATGGGTGGATTTCACAGGCGTAATTCCGTTACAGTGACATTCGTTTGTCTTAAGGTAATTTCAGAGGTTAAAATAGATAATTTCTGGAAAAAAAGATGTACCAAATTCAAGTTTGTAACTTAAATGATAAGTTTTTATTACCAATGAAGAATTTGTTTGTGGTAGCTTTTGCAGAAAATCATTACATAGTTAGTGTTGAATGAAAGACCCCTTTCCGTTATGATTGTATTTTGGTCTCTGGACGCTAC
Source organism: Echinarachnius parma (assembly GCA_037951105.1). NCBI lineage: Eukaryota > Metazoa > Echinodermata > Echinoidea > Clypeasteroida > Echinarachniidae > Echinarachnius > Echinarachnius parma. The sequence goes on along the minus strand of JBAMJV010000906.1, from coordinate 49,257 downwards.
AGTGTTATAGATTTGTAACAATCTGGGGTTCTGTTGTACCTCTAGTACCCCTGCCAGTTATTAAAGTTTTAAAAACTGTGAAAGTGAAAGGAATTTTAAATATGATTAAGAAAACAGAGCTAAAAATCACTTATTTGTCATTCTGTAACAGTGGAATTACCCATTCACAATGCATTTCCATTCACACAGATTTCCAATATTCAGGAAGTTTACGAGGCTTTATAGCATTGAAAGTTGAATGATTTGACCTGTTTGTGATTTGTAATTGTTTAAATGTTGCTTGATATTGATTATGTGCAGTTATTTAGCATTTCACATAATGTAGTAAATTTTGTTCTCACAATTTAACCATTTTTCTTGAAGTAAAGGAAAAATTCTAAAATGTTGCTTTTTTTTTCTTCACATATGGTTATTATTGTCAAATTATTGATTTTTGAAAAGTATTGAAGCTAAAATGTGAATTCTTTGTTGTTCATGTACTGATTTGTAGAAAATTTGATTTCACTGCTCAAGTTGTGTAATTCCGTTACACACATTAGTGGACATAGTTCCTTGGATTTTTCTTTCATTAAATTGATGCAATCCTTTTTAATTTCTTGCCTACTAATATGAAGCTGAAAATAAACCGAAATAAAGCTGGATTTTAGCGATATTTTTTTCAAATTTCACTCTTATTTGTATTTTGGCCATATTTTCATTTATTTTACACATAACAAGTTCAAAAATTGCTTTACAGATATGTCAAATTATGGTTTATATTCAAGTGCTAGATAGCCTTGATGTTTGCATTAGCATGTAAGAAAAGTTGAGTGCAAAATAATTGAGTTTTCCTTGTAACTTTCAGAGATGTAATTCCGTTACAAATTTGTGTAATTCCGTTACAGTGGTCTTTTTTCAAAAAAGTGAATTTGTGAAATTATCATTTTGTTGTTTATGCACGTACTTGTTCCAAAATGAAGTTGACATTATCAAGATAGAAAAAATACATAAAATCAGTTTCAAAGTGTCATATATTTCAGAGAAACTCAACGCAAACTTGTAGCAAAAAAAAAACTCCATTCTCCGGTAATTCCGTTACGGTCACACATATTGGTCTAGTGTGCAACAACACATGGAAGATATAAAACCATTTCCCTATCATGTTGTAGCCTGGTTACCCGTGCAACTTATATAAGTATCAAAATTTACTTAAGTCATGAGAATATTGCGCAGGGAATGAAATAATGAGCAAAAAACGTCTCTGAATGTAATTCCGTTATGGTGGAATTGCCCTAATGTATTTACATGCATGTATAAACATACTCTCTCTCTCTCAACTCTCTTTAAATATCTATAAACCTCCTTTTAATTAGAACTTCTCAAAACTATATGTTTTGTGAAAGAACACCCATTTTCCCCCTCATCTAACCACTCCTCTATCTTCCTAACAAACAATAATAATTTGTAGAACCATAACACAGTGCTACCTACCGGAAGCTTCACCACATAAACATACACAGTACCCTGTATGTTGAAGGAGAGTTTGATGTCATGAGTTAATGGTGCCATAAGATACCCTCATAATTCTATTTTTTAAAAGGGTCAAGTGATATAAAGTGTCATATATATATATATTCATATATTCCCATTGTTCTTCGGTTACATATATTGTTTCATCTATTTATCTGTTTATACTACATGTACTACTAATTAGTAAATAGCTAGCAGCTGTACTTAAATACATCTAGATATTTAGTATGGGAGTCACACATATTACAAGGCTCCTGTATACCTAGAATTATATTGTAGATGGTTCCAAGAAATTGAACATATTTACCTCATTTTGAACATTTAATTCTCCATGTTGACCTTAGCAAGAGAATTTCAGGACAAGTCGTGAACAGCTTTTATAGAACACATTATGTAATATCATGTCAGTTCATTATTACATCACATACCATCACTTCAAATCAGTGAGCATTATCATAGACCAAGTCATCAAAAAGTCAGCAACAATTGTATCACCAAACTGTATTGGCAAACGACAAAAGTCTAGCAAAAGTGTAAACTGCACACATTCAATATTGCAACAACAAATAATCATACCCAAACCATATTCTGAACAAGTTCAACTCCATTCATTTGCAATTCCATTTATCAGAAACAGAAAACAACAGAAATATGTTTAGGAATAATATAAGGCTAAACAAATCTGAACTACATTGTAATGCTTTAATTTGATCAGACTAGTATTAAAAGCTTTAAATTCACCAAAGCATCCTGATGAAATAAAATTTAAAAAAAATTTTAAAGTGGATTTCCTTTGGTTTTTAAATAACTTCTTCAGATTATCATAATATTTACAAAACAAACTTCTCCCCTTTTATTGCTCTGGTTGAAGTGAGCAACCTAAAAAATGAAACACAAACTGTCATCACTCATTTTTGTTTGTATTCGCTCTCCTGACTGAAGTTAGCCACAAAAAAGGGACACACACAACAATGTCACTAAATTGATGAACTTTTGCCTGAAGTTAGCCACCAAAAAGAAAATAAACTTAATATTCATGAACTTACTTCTTTCATTTCTTGTAACTGAAGTTAGCCACCCACAAAGGAAATATGCACACAAACATGTCACTCACTTTATTCATTTTCGGCTGTGAAGTTAGCACACAAAATGATTTTAAAAAATATATATTTCAAACTTACTTCTTTCCCTTATCTTGCTGCAGTGAGCCACCGTATTTGCCTCGCCTTCCCAGAATCTCGTAAATCTCTGGCACCACGGACGCAAACAAGGCCTACAAGGTTGGAGAATATAACAATATTTGCAGTTAGTGGGACTACAGATAAAATCCGAGTGAGGAAATAAACAAAAATGCAGAACTATTCTACCTAAATTAATGGATGTAATTTTCCCTTTTTTTCTATAGTCAAAGAAAACAGAAAATTCAAGACAAAGTGATATAACAAAGTTAACATTGTTTTTTATCAGAGCAAAAAAGTCAGAATAATTCTGTCAAGTTTCAAGAAACCTAAGTAATTTCTGTCTTTTAGATTAAATAAATGGGTCAATCCACGTCAAATCAACGGAAAACCCCGAAATTTTTTGCCCCGAAGTCATTCGGTTGCTAAGGTACGGCCGCGCCTAGCAACCAATGCGCGGTCAAACCGTTTCTTCTTTAAAATTTTGGCCATTTTTGATTATCTGCTGTAGCTAAAATTGAAAAGCCAGAGCTCTCATTGTCTGGAAATTGGAAGAACTTTGTCATCTCTACAAGATGTATTCATTATGTCGCGGGTCGAGTTTTCAATTTCGCGTACGAGGTCACCGAAAATGGCTTTAAGCGAAAAATTAATTTTTTTAAAAGCATGTTTGGATGCCCATAGCTTAAAAATTACTAGATATTTTGCTCTAATCTTTTATAGTATTAAAGACCTTCACTTCCTTTACAGATTAAAAAAAAAATTAGCGTGATTGGTCAAGTCGTTTTCGAGTAAAGCGCCCTCAAAGTTTGGATTTTTCAAAAATGCACCAAGTTCAAGGTCAAAGGTCACCCGAAGTCCAATCGGGATCTTCACCAATTTTTGTGTACTTACAGATATATATTTTCAGGGGTTACCAAAGAAATTTTGCTACCGGAACGTTTAATGGCTTAATTACGCTAACGAAAATGGTCGTAAACAACCCAAAATGCTCAAAATTGCCATATAATTGGCTTTAGGGCATATTTCGAATCTCTCTCAAACGTAATATAAAAGTTTATAAATACTGTTCTTCAGGGAATTGGCAGACATTTACCTATATTTTCATGGGTTAGCAAAAAAAAATTGCTACCGGAACGTTTAACGCCTTATTTACACTGACGAAAATGGTCGTAAACAACCCGAAATGCTCTAAATTGCCATATAATTGGCTTTAGGGCATATTTTGAATCTCTCTCACACGCAATAGAAAAGTTTATAAATACTGTTCTTCAGGGAATTGGCAGACATTCACCTATATTTTCATGGGTTAGAAAACAAAAATTGCTACCGGAACGTTTAACGCCTTATTTACACTGACGAAAATGGTCGTAAACACACTGAAACGTGTTAAATAGCCATATTACGTGCTTGAGGGCATATTTTGAATCCTTCTCACACGCAATACAAGAGTTTATAAATACTGTTCTTCAGGGAATTAGCAGACATTCCCCTATATTTTCATGGGTTAGCAAAAAAAAATTGCTACCGGAACGTTTAATGGCTTATTTACAGTGACGAAAATGGTCGTAAACACACTGTAACGTGTTAAATCGACATATTACGGGCTTTAGGGCATAGTTTGAATCTCTCCCACACGCAATACAAAATGTTATAAATACTGTTCTTCAGGGAATTGGCAGACATTCACCTATATTTTCATGGATTAGCAAACAAAAATTGCTACCGGAACGTTTAACGGCTTATTTACACTGACGAAAATGGTCGTAAACACACTGTAACGTGTTAAATCACCATATTACGGGATTTAGGGCATAGTTTGAATCTCTCTCACACACAATACAAAAGTTTATAAATACTGTTCTTCAGGGAATTGGCAGACATTCACCTATATTTTCATGGGTTAGAAAAAAAATAATTGCTACCGGAACGTCTAACGCCTTATTTACACTGACAAAAATGGTCGTAAACACACTGAAACGTGTTAAATAGCCATATTACGTGCTTTAGGGCATATTTTGAATCCTTCTCACACGCAATACAAAAGTTTATAAATACTGTTCTGCAGGGAATTGGCAGACATTCACCTATATTTTCATGGGTTAGCAAAAAAAAATTGCTACCGGAACTTTTAACGGCTTATTTACACTGACGAAAATGGTCGTAAACACACTGTAACGTGTTAAATCACCATATTACAGGCTTTAGGGCATAGTTTGAATCTCTCTCACACGCAATACAAAATGTTATAAATACTGTTCTTCAGGGAATTGGCAGACATTCACCTATATTTTCATGGGTTAGCAAAAAAAAATTGCTACCGGAACGTTTAATGGCTTATTTACACTGACGAAAATGGTCGTAAACACACTGAAACTTGTTAAATCGCCATATTACGTGCTTTGGGGCATATTTTGAATCCTTCTCACACGCAATACAAAAGTTTATAAATACTGTTCTTCAGGGAATTGGCAGACATTCACCTATATTTTCATGGGTTAGCAAAAAAAAATTGCTACCGGAACGTTTAACGCTTATTTACACTGACGAAAATGGTCGTGGCAATTTAACACGTTTCAGTGTGTTTACGACCATTTTCGTACGTGTAAATAAGCCGTTAAACGTTCCGGTAGCAATTTTTTGTTGCTAACCCATGAAAATATAGGTGAATGTCTGCCAATTCCCTGAAGAACAGTATTTATAAACTTTTGTATTGCGTGTGAGAAGGATTCAAAATATGCCCCAAAGCACGTAATATGGCGATTTAACACGTTTCAGTGTGTTTACGACCATTTTCGTTAGTGTAAATAAGCCGTTAAACGTTCGGTAGCAATTTTTTTTTGCTAACCCATGAAAATATAGGTGAATGTCTGCCAATTCCCTGAAGAACAGTATTTATAACGTTTTGTATTGCGTGTGAGAGAGATTCAAACTATGCCCTAAAGCCTGTAATATGGTGATTTAACACGTTACAGTGTGTTTACGACCATTTTCGTCAGTGTAAATAAGCCGTTAAACGTTCCGGTAGCAATTTTTTTTTGCTAACCCATGAAAATATAGGTGAATGTCTGCCAATTCCCTGAAGAACAGTATTTATAAACTTTTGTATTGCGTGTGAGAAGGATTCAAAATATGCCCTAAAGCATGTAATATGGCTATTTAACACGTTTCAGTGTGTTTACGACCATTTTCGTCAGTGTAAATAAGGCGTTAAACGTTCCGGTAGTAATTTTTTTTTCTAACCCATGAAAATATAGGTGAATGTCTGCCAATTCCCTGAAGAACAGTATTTATAAACTTTTGTATTGCGTGTGAGAGAGATTCAAACTATGCCCTAAAGCCCGTAATATGGTGATTTAACACGTTACAGTGTGTTTACGACCATTTTCGTCAGTGTAAATAAGCCGTTAAACGTTCCGGTAGCAATTTTTTTTTGCTAACCCATGAAAATATAGGTGAATGTCTGCCAATTCCCTGAAGAACAGTATTTATAACATTTTGTATTGCGTGTGAGAGAGATTCAAACTATGCCCTAAAGCCCGTAATATGGCGATTTAACACGTTACAGTGTGTTTACGACCATTTTCGTCACTGTAAATAAGCCGTTAAACGTTCCGGTAGGATTTTTTTTTGCTAACCCATGAAAATATAGGGGAATGTCTGCCAATTCCCTTAAGAACAGTATTTATAAACTTTTGTATTGCGTGCGAGAAGGATTCAAAATATGCCCTCAAGCATGTAATATGGCTATTTAACACGTTTCAGTGTGTTTACGACCATTTGCGTCAGTGTAAATAAGGCGTTAAACGTTCCGGTAGCAATTTTTTTTTTCTAACCCATGAAAATATAGGTGAATGTCTGCCAATTCCCTGAAGAACAGTATTTATAACGTTTTGTATTGCGTGTGAGAGAGATTCAAACTATGCCCTAAAGCCTGTAATATGGTGATTTAACACGTTACAGTGTGTTTACGACCATTTTCGTCAGTGTAAATAAGCCGTTAAACGTTCCGGTAGCAATTTTTTTTTGCTAACCCATGAAAATATAGGTGAATGTCTGCCAATTCCCTGAAGAACAGTATTTATAAACTTTTGTATTGCGTGTGAGAAGGATTCAAAATATGCCCTAAAGCATGTAATATGGCTATTTAACACGTTTCAGTGTGTTTACGACCATTTTCGTCAGTGTAAATAAGGCGTTAAACGTTCCGGTAGTAATTTTTTTTTCTAACCCATGAAAATATAGGTGAATGTCTGCCAATTCCCTGAAGAACAGTATTTATAAACTTTTCTATTGCGTGTGAGAGAGATTCAAAATATGCCCTAAAGCCAATTATATGGCAATTTAGAGCATTTCGGGTTGTTTACGACCATTTTCGTCAGTGTTAATAAGGCGTTAAACGTTCCAGTAGCAATTTTGTTTTGCTAACCCATAAAAATACAGGTAAATGTCTGCCAATTCCCTGAAGAACAGTATTTATAAACTTTTATATTGCGTGTGAGAGAGATTCGAAATATGCCCTAAAGGCAATTATATGGCAATTTTGAGCATTTTGGGTTGTTTACGACCATTTTCGTTAGCGTAATTAAGCCATTAAACGTTCCGGTAGCAAAATTTCTTTGGTAACCCCTGAAAATATAGGTAAATATCTGTAAGTACACAAAAATTGGTGAAGATCCCGATTGGACTTCGGGTGACCTTTGACCTTGAACTTGGTGCATTTTTGAAAAATCCAAACTTTGAGGGCGCTTTACTCGAAAACGACTTGACCAATCACGCTCATTTTTTTAAAAATCTGTAAAGGAAGTGAAGGTCTTTAATACTATAAAAGATTAGAGCAAAATATCTAGTAATTTTTAAGCTATGGGCATCCAAACATGCTTTTAAAAAATTTAATTTTTCGCTTAAAGCCATTTTCGGTGACCTCGTACGCGAAAACGAAAACTCGACCCGCGACATAATGAATACATCTTGTAGAGATGACAAAGTTCTTCCAATTTCCAGACAATGAGAGCTCTGGCTTTTCAATTTTAGCTACAGCAGATAATCAAAAATGGCCAAAATTTTAAAGAAGAAACGGTTTGACCGCGCATTGGTTGCTAGGCGCGGCTGTAACTTAGCAACCGAATGACTTCGGGGGAAAAAATTTCGGGGTTTTCCGTCAGACACTTGGGGGAACAATTGGTGCGAATTTTAGCAAAATCGAAGGGGGTCGGGTGACACCCACCGGTTGATTTGACGTGGATTGACCCAAATACCAAATAAATATGATAATAAATATATAAATCAACAAAAAATAAATAACAGAAAAATTTAAAATTATTTACCAAGCCGCCAAAGATGAAGAAGGTAATGAAGATGCGACCCAGGGTGGTTTCCGGTGAGACGTCACCGTATCCGACGGTTGACATGGTAACAACGAGGAGGTAGATGCAGGTCCAGTAAGTGAGTGGATGTGGGTTGCTGAAATCTATCCACGGGTCCCCAGAATTCTCCACCTACGGAAGACGCAAAGAAAGATGGTGTGATTATTTTGTTTTGTACTTTTATTAATTTAGTTTTAATTTGTTGCATTTATTTATTTTAGTAGATTAATTGACTTAAAGTCAAGTCAAGTCAAGTCAAGAAAAGAAAAGTTATATATTTAAGTTAAGTTTAGTTTTTTTTCTTTTTTTTCTGTAATTCAGCACAAAATGAGAAAAGCAGAATATCACAAACAATTTTTAATTTGAAAATGCAATTCATTCAACTTCCTATCATCCAGGAAATCCAGGAATTATGCCATCCTTTATCTATCACCCTGGACGTAGAATCAAATCATCAGATCAGGAGCGCAGTAAATTGGCAACAACAAATTGGCAACACCTGGTACTGGTACGTGGTCTAATTAGTTTTATCTCATCTCGTACTATCCGTCTAATGTAATGAGCAAACCATCCCCGTTGTTGTTTATAATGCATTTCTGCAGAGTCACAACACTTTACTTTGCTCTTAACACTTGTAGTTTATTCCTGACGATGGACAGTCAACCTGTTCGAAACGTCGAGCCCCTCCTACCAACAAACCCTCTCCTCACAATAACTATACCGGCGCTGTAGTTCTTTTCAGAACTACACGCTCAAGAAACTACCAAACAGTCCTTTCTAGGACTACCACAGTCCTTTTTAGGACTATCCTAGAAAAAATCCCAACAGTCCTTCTCAGGACTTACCAAACAGTCCTTTCTAGGACTACCACAGTCCTTTTTAGGACTATCCTAGAAAGAATCCCAACAGTCCTTCTCAGGACTTACCAAACAGTCCTTTCTAGGACTACCACAGTCCTTTTTAGGACTATCCTAGAAAGAATCCCACCAGTCCTTCTCAGGACTTACCAATCCCCTACTTGTACATGGTGCAACCGCAAACCAAACGTATTATTGTAGTTTATTGTTATAAAATCTTTGATCGTCTTGCCAATGAAAGATGTTCAACTCAATCCAGCTTGATTTAATCATTGAAATATCTTGTTGAAGGACACAAATGCAATTAAATAAACCTAAACTAATCCTGCCACTACACCCGACCTTCACATTGGAGCATTATTAGTATTAGTATACTGTCTAACCTGTCCATAATGACCACCCTAAGGAGACGGGAAAGAGGGGGTCTCTATAAGCAGGTGGTCTATATAGACGTGGTCTATATAGACAGGTTCATTTACATGCAAACTGCTTCCAATAAGTGAGTATGTATTAAAGGGATCTGGTAACTTTGTTGACAAGTGCAAAAAGTGATGAGTGATTAATAAAATGTGTATTGGTGTGATCTGATATGTCCACAAAGTAATGTATGAACATTTCACGTTAATTGGATGTTTTTTGGCCAAGATATGAGCAATTTATGCAAAGTAATAGTCACTTACTCATTGCACTTACTTTGTACATGGCTTAAATTATCCCGTATACAGTTTAACATCTGAACGCTTCGATCGTAAATATCTTTTTAACGAAATGGAAATCTGAAACACAGAAACCTGTCCCATGCTTTAATTGTTAATATGAATATGACAAGGTACGAGAGAACCACTAGATTTCCAAGTAAGTTTTGTGGATTTGGACGATGTTACTAGATTCCTTTAACCAATTCAATACCATTTAATGTAGCTACAGCATGCATTCTCCTTAGAACATGCCCCAATTATTTTGGGGAGCAGTCTTGAATGGATTAATGGTTTCAATACCCAGGTGGTCTTTATAGACAGGTCGTCCGTCTCAAGGGTACATTAAGGAGTGGTCACATTGGACACGACTAGACCCACGAATGCAGTACGCATTGGTACAAATCTATGGCAAGCCGTTTTTAACATTTATTCCTATTTCTTGATATCAAGAATTCAATTCTTGATATCAAGAAATCGAATTCTTGATATCAAGAAATGCATTCTTGATATCAAGAAATGCATTCTTGATATCAAGAAATGCATTCTTGATATCAAAAAATACTTTTCTGTATTGGTAATACTTGATATCAAGAAATAAACTTATATCAATAAATAGGAATAAATGTTAAAACGGCTTGCCATAGATTTACTACCAATGCGTACTGCATTCGTGGGTCTAGTCGTGGGGAGTCGTGTCCAATGTGACCACTCCTTTAGACTGTATTTCTATTCAAATGGAATGGCTAAACTGACCTTGTTCACTCTCATCCACACAAACAGACATTTATATTCCGTTGTAGAATTGCTTTCAAATAACTTTTAAAATGTCTCCGTTTCCATTGCTGACAATGTACATGTACAAAGGCACATTCACCAGCGACCCAGTTATTAAAAGGGTCCTCTTCTTTTAAAAAAACATGGAGTATGTTTTTCCATATCAAAATCACTCTTGAATGGTCCACAAATAGCACTGGCCAATTAGAAATACAAAAATACCCAATATCCAGGTTAGAAGATATATTACAATTAGAAAGTGCCATGTTAGTATTTTCACACTGAACACATATAGAGAAAGAAAGAGACAGAGAAAGGAAGAAAGAAAGAGGGAGTGGAGAAGAGAGGGCATGTCATATTGCAAAGTAAAGGACACCACAACAACTTGAGAAAAAGAAAGAAAGATAAATAGAGAGAAAGAGAAATAAATAAAGAAAGAAAGAGTGGAGAAATGAGAATATGTCATATTGCAGGTTAAAGGACACCATATGTGACCCGCTATAGCAAATCCCGGCACTTGTCGGTAATTCATGCTTTGAAGAAATGGGCATTTTAAGTTCACACAATGTGTGTAAAAGACGTCACATTTTGATTTTTACCAACAAGTGCCGGGTTTTGCTATAGCCGGTCATAACAACATGGGAAAAGGAAAGATGGAAAGATAGAAGAGGCATATAGAGAAAGAAAGAGTGGAGAAACGAGGGCATGGCATATTGCAAAGTAAAGGACACCATCGGTTGTACTCTTTTGTAACGATGGAGGGGGGGGGGGGGGGGGGGGGTAAGAAAACAGTTTGTTGATGAGGTAATTGGCAACGAGCACTTATATATGTCCTTGTGACCGATCAAATGAGCAATTTATAGGCAGGCGCCTAAAAAGCTTTTTTTCCCTCCTTTTTTCATCTATACCCACTTCCTTAAAAAATATCTCAGCAAATCCACAGCAGTGTTACACTTTCTTTAGATTGACTACCGAGATTCGAGGCAACGATGCATTTAAAAGCTTATTTTCTTCCCATTAGCATCCGCTTGAAATTGCAAATAATGTCCTCCATTCCCAAGCAGGGAAAAAATACAAGTGTGCTCGGGGCGAATTCGCCCCCGAAACGAAATGCCAAAAAAGAGCCCCCAAAAAATTTGCATAGAGTTTAATGCAAAACAAATTATTATTATGAGTATTATTTTCATTCAAGCAAGCTTGAAAAGTAGCCCCCGAAAAATAAAAAAAATTTTTTTTTTTCCCTGTTCCCAAGCTTCCCCCCCCCCCCCCGCCAAAAAAAAAGAGTGTCTATCCGTTCTTCAGGCTTATTACTACAAGTGAAAGATCTGGAAATCAAGCCAATCACACTAGATGGGCTGCAAATAACAATAAACCCAAATAAACTTATTTATAAGAGGCTTTTCTCAATTTCTCGGCTTTATTCGAGAATATTCACTCACAGAATTTAATGATATATATATTCACGCAGTAACTGTCAATTTTCCAAGCTCTTTAGATTGGCAAAGTTAATTTTGAATATATCAAACTTGACTCGACATTGGTACGTTTTTCACTGTGAAAGGAACAATTGATTTGTTTTTGTTCATTCGGAGCAGCATGCACTCGGAATGAAAGTCATATTGTAAGATGTGTCAGTCACATGTCTGTTCTACTTTTAAAAGACACTAGACTCGTTTGCCAGGTGTTTTAATGCCTTCCATTATAATGTGAATCAATAGAACACATTTATGCCTACTAGAATATATTGATTCGTCCTGCCAATAGCAGAATATGAATTATTAAACAAATTATTATGGGCCTACATTTGATTTTCATTACTTCTTTTAATATGTCATTATATGTAAGAAGGTTAATACATAATGATCATAAATTAAAAAATCATAAAACCCCACTAACTTAGTTCCATGCTAAGACCATTTCAAATGGTTGCTTACGGGAACCAGGTGGGCTATGTACAAAGTCTATGGGGATTTCATAATCTCAAAGTGAACGGGTTGAGTGTGCCAACCCCAAAAAAAAATTTTCACGAGGGCGATTTTGAAAATTTTGAGGGAGAAAAACGCCCTCGTGAAATTATTCACGAGGGCTATTTTGGGGTTCACGGGGGCTCTTTTTTTTTTTACATCGTTTTCACTGCTCAAGGGTCTAATAAATGATTATCATGATGTGATCTATCCGATTATGCCATGTTTGGTATGTTTCTGGAGCTTTCCGATCATGCAAAAAGATGTTTTTTTAAAAAATAAATAAAAAAATAAATAAATTAAAAATTTGTTTGGTTGGAGTGTGCTACAAACAGTTTTCCAAGTCCATAACTAGGGTAAGCTGGTTTAGCCTTAGGTACCTACTAAAGTTAACCCTAGTTTGCAGCTAAAAGATATTGCGTTTAATTCTTAGGCACGTCATCCAAAATAGACTTAGCAAGGAACTAAGCTAGCAGGTTTTTATGAATACAGGGCCTGAAGATTAGACTCTCTTACCAGGTGTATGATGCCTGCAAATTCCAGCCACAGTTTAGCTTTTGTTACCTACTTAGTTAACTCTAGGTGGCAACTAAAATATGTTTGTGTTTGCCACATCGCCCAAAAATGCACTTAGCATGAAACTATAGATAGCAGGGTTTCATGAATACAGGGCCTGAAGATTAGACTCTCTTACCAGGTGTATGATGCCTGCAAATCCCAGCCACAGTGTGAAGAGCAGTGTCACGAGGTTGAGTAGCTTGATGGAGTTGCTGGTGCGGAGTATACTCAGGAACTGGAGGATCTCGGACAGCTGCATCAGACGCAGCGCCCTCAAGAACCTCAGACCTACAAGGTTTGTAGAAAAAAGGGAACGTTTTGATTGAATATTCAATCATTTAAACATGATACTTTTAACAATTTAGATGCACTAATAGATTAAGGTAATAACGCAGCACCCTTTAGAACCTCAGACCTACAAGGTTTGCAGAAAAAAATAAACGTTTTGCTTGAATATTCAATCATTTAAACATGATACTTCAACAATTTAGATGCACTAATAGATTTAGGTAATAACGCAGCACCCTTTAGAACCTCAGACCTACAAGGTTTGTAGAAAAAAGGAAACGTTTTGCTTGAATATTCAATCATTTAAACATGATACTTTAACAATTTAGATGCACTAATAGATTTAGGTAATAATAAATGAACAGAGCTCAAAAATGAAACTCTGGAACTGAAATCTCCGACAGCTGAATCAGACGCAGCAACCCTTTAGAACCTCAGACCTAAACGATTTGTAGAAAAAAATAAATGTATTGTTTTAAAACTAAATCATTTAAACACAATAATTTATTAATTTACATGTAGATGCACGAATAGATTTAAGTAATAATAAATAAGCAGCTTCCAAGGATGAAACTCAGGAACTGGCGATCTCCGACAGCTGCATCAGACGCAGACTCAGACTTACAAGATTTGTAGAACAAAATAAACATTTTGTTTTTTAACTAGATCATCAAGGATGGTGTCCCACATATTTGTGGGTTGGTAGTCATACACTTCAGCAAGAAGATAAAAAAGTTATATGAAGTACACAAGGAGAAAGAGCACAAATTCCTCTATTTTTAGAGCCCTATTTTGTTACTCTACCTGCTTTGGTTGTTTTGTTTATGATTAAATGACTTAATGACTAAATGGAGTATTCGCCTCTCTATAGATTAAGATGATGACCATGATGACCATTATGACCATGATGACCATGACGACGATGACGATGAAGATAGAGATGAAAAAGAATACTACTAATCATATACATGCAGCAGTTAATTAATGTAGGGAAGATCTAGTAAAGATAATAAACTTTTGTAATACACTAGTATGTTGACATCTACTATAGATCCTGTTTGAATATGTCATGGTATCATCAGAAAAGGGTTTTAAAAAAAATTGACTCAAGAAACAGCTTGAAAGATGAAACTCAGGAAATGGAGGATCTCTGTTCAAATAAGAGAGAAAACATTTCCTTAAGTGTAAATCTTATCTGGAAACAAGCAAGAAATTTGCCTAGCCGATCGAGCTACCTAGCATGATTTATTTTACTTTTGTTACACATTTGTTTTTAAGTGCAAGTAATTTTTTCTGTTTAGGCAAGGAAAATGTAAAAAATGTATGATTTGGTATGTCCAAAGTTAGTGTGGGGGCTTGTTATATAGTTAATCAATGTGGCAAAGGTCAAGTAAAGCAAAAGATAAAGCTATTTCATACACTGGTACGTCCACATCTACCGTAGATCTTGTTTGATTTTATCATAAATCATCCAAAAAGAATTGAAAGGGATCTAGTAAATTTGTTGACATGTGCAAAAAGTGATGAATGGTTGATACAATGTATATTGTTGTTATCTGAATGTCCACAGGGTATTGTGTGAAAATTTCAAGTGAAATGGACGTTATATGGCCGAGTAATGAGTACAAATGCAAAGTGAGGTTCACAAACTCATTGCACTCACTTTGTACACGGTTTTCGCGATCCGTTGGATTTTTTAACATCTGAACACTTCAATCGTAAATATCTTTTTAACGAAAGGGAAATTTGAAAAACCGAAACCTGTCCCATGATTTTATTGTTAAAGGGGTAGTTTAGTTTTGGTAGAGAGGGCGCTGCACATCGCAATTTTTTTGTGAGGTAATTAAAAACTGAGTGTCAAATTTGAGAGAACATGCAATTTTAATGGCAGAATAAACTTTATTTGGTCGAAATCGGCCCACAAACGGCTGAAATATCAATAAATGTATCTGATCTTATAATTATTTGGGGCCCAAATAATTAACGGTTTTTTCAAAAAATTCAAAAAATGCTTCCACTTTCTCAAAAAATTTCGAAAGTGTTATTTAAGTAGTTGTTGATGTTCTCTCTATAAAATCAGTCTGGTAATAAAACATCACATGCATTATTGTCTATGGAAAATGGTTGAAACTGACGCCTTTAAAAAAGCGCCCTCTCGTGATCAAAATGGCTCTTTTTGAATGATAACATGCTTTTTACTTAGTCATTTTGCAAGTTTGTATACTTTTCGAGCATAGTGGAGTTATTACTATTAGTTTTGAAGGTTATTGTCCAGGTTTGGTTACTAAAGTTCAGCCTTACCAAAACTAAACTACCCCTTTAATACGAATACAACAAGGTATGAGGGAACCGCTAGAATTCCAATTGTATTTTGAGGATTTGGACAATGTTACTTAGTCCCTTTAACCCGTCCATGACCGATTGATTTTGCTATAACATGCATTAACCTAAGACCCTAGCACAAGTATTTTCAGGACTAGTCGTAGATGGGTTAATAATGGAATGTACCTATACATACCCAAAACAAGAAAATCATTACATCATACAGAAACGTTATTACACGTACATACTTTACCCAGGCTTAGTTAACAATATGAACGGAATGTACTTTACATGTTATGTCATTAATTCAGGCTTATACCAAGCATAAAAGGAAAAAACAAATAAACAAATCGGCATGTTCTTGAGCGAGGTAAATTAGTTAATGTAATTTACAAGCGGGGGGCCACTACAAATAAACATACCGACGCAAATTGGGTTCCTACTAGCCAGCAGGCCATTCGTTTCCTTCACGCACCTCCAACGGTGGTCAATTCATCGGCAATTTTGATTCTTAAGATTGCGCAGCCTCAATTCTCTAATATGCCCTTGCGTCAGTCTGCCGCTTATTAAAGAAAAACAATTGACCGCTGACCAATTTTGGCCAATTAAAGTTTTGTTTACGCAGCAATCCTGAATACTTTTCCAGTTATTGCAAATGTTGGCATGAAAACTAAACAAATAGAAAATTGAGCTGAAGGGAAAAGAGATACTTTCCCCCACCAAAGCCATTCTCTCATTGGAATGTCAAAACCACATAGAGCTGACACAGAGTATGCCACGTTCCCATATATACAATGGGTTTAATAACAATCCAAATCCACTCTTTAAAGGGGTAGTACAATTTTGGTAAGGCTGAACTTTAGTAACCAAACCTGGACAGTAACATTATAAACTTATAGTTATAACTCCACCATGCTCGAAAGGTATACAAAATTACAAATGACTAAGTAAAAAGCCCGTTAACATTCAAAAAGAGCCATTAAAACACAAGAGGGCGCTTTCTAAAAAGGCATTGGTTTCAACCATTTTCCATACAAAATTATGCACGTGATATTTTATTGAAATAATGATTAAATAGAGAGATCATCAACAACTATTTAAAAAACACTTTTGAAAATTTTTGAAAAAGTGCAAGCATTTTTTTTATTTAAAAAAAAAATCATCTAATTATTTGGGCCCCATAAGATCAGATATATTTATTGATATTTCAGCCATTTCTGGGTCGATTTTGACCAAATGAAGTTTATTCTGCCATTAAAATTGCATGTTCTCTCAAATTCGACACTCAGTTTTTCATTACCTCACAAAAAAATTGTGATGTGCAGCGCCCTCTCTACCAAAACTAAACTACCCCTTTAAAAGCACCCCCTCCCAGATAAAAGATAAAGGGGAAAAGAGTGAAGAGAAATCACTAAAGACATTTAAAACAATACACAAAACTGTGATGCAATAGTGGGCCCACCAACATTGACCCATTTAGGGTTGGTTCTGGAAATGCTGGGGCTGTGGTCTATGAAGAATGCATCACATTTCAGCTAAAAAAAAATACATGGGGCTCAGGGCGAATGCGCCCCAAAAATTCCCAAAAGAGCCCCTGAAAATCATAAAAGAGCCCAGGCTGTGTATATTATTTGCGTCTGGATTAATGCAAAAGAACATTTTAGAGTGTTACCAAAATCAAACAGTCTTGAATGGGTTAATAATAGAGGACACTTTTGGTTTCTCGCAAATCTGTACAGTACAGTACAGTACAGTACAGTACAGTACAGTACAATACAGTACAGTACAGTATAATACAGTACAGTACAGTACAGTACATTCAACTGCTCTTCAATTGCATTCTAATTTGAGGAACCTTCAGATGAATTTCATAGGTTTGCAAACCAAATACAAGCAGTAAGTTATTTTAGGATTTAAAGGGGGTTACGATACTCACCTAGCCATGTTCTTGACATGTAGATGGACACAAAGATCGGTGGAATGGTGAAGAAGTCCACGCAGGAGTTGAGTGAGAGCCAGAACCACATTTTGTCTTGCGCCGCTAAGAACTGCAGATGAAAATAAAACATAGATGGAATAATCATTAAATGTTCAAACAAGGAGTATATTTGTTCTACTATGATGGTTCATCTGTCAAAAGTCAAAAAGTCAAAAAGAGCCAAGCTTTCGAACCTAGGGGGTGTTTTACAAAGATCCTAAGTTTGAACTTAACTTTAAGTTGGACTTAAAACTTATGGTAAACCATTTGTAGCCTAGGAATAAAATATATTCAAAAGCAAAAATCCAAGTATTTTTCCAAGACTTTTCATAAATCTAACATCGAGAACATGAAATCTCCTTGATAATAGAAAATATCAATGATTTGAACCAACGTTTAATGCCTTTTAAAAAGAACTTGTACAAACCAATTTCAAAGAAACTAACAGCTTTCCATAATTTTTAAGTCCAACTTAGAGTCAAGTTCAACTTTAAGGATCTTTGTGAAAAACCCCCAAGGTCCTTTATCAAGGCAAGATTAATGACAAGTGACTCAACTAAACAAGGAACTATAAACGTGATAATACATCTGTCGATCCACTAGGAAAAGCACAGTTACATGTACCTCTTATTTTGTTATGAGAACAAACAAAACATTCTGTATCTACTAGTTTAAAGAAATAATGAGAATATATCTATATTGAGTCATCTTAGCCCTGTTAAACATCATCTTTCGTGTAATCATGAGATAAGTTTTATAATTTAGTCACCCTATACATATATGAGCATATACGCCGGATGCAGGGGAGGGGAAGGGGCAAGGGGCAGGGGGAGATTGCCCCCCCCCCCCCCCCCCAGATGATTAATGTCTTTTTCAGATAAAGACAGGCCCCCTGTGGCTCCAATTATTTGGGGGTATCTAATCCAATTGTTTTCACATGAAAAAAAACAGGGCAAAAACATTTATAAATGTCAAAGCAAAATAATGGTAAAGAACTTTCTCTTTTCAGCTTCTACCTGCGTTTTTTGCCCCATCCAATAAAATATTTCAGCACCACTGCATGCATAGAAAAATGTGGGTGTACAAGATTCTGTATGTATGTTGTGTTTATGTATCAGATAGCAACTGTGGTTAATATATAATTCATAGACTTGCATTTCTCAACCACTCAAACAAAATCAATAACAAATGGACACAAATAAACACAACATTGAAAAAAGGGTGGATGAGTATGTGTATGAGTCTGTATACAAAATTTGCTGTCGTTATCTAATAGATAAACCCGTGTTACCATGCACTCAAAATATCAATATTATCAAACTAATACAATGAATAGGAAATAGAAATTGTTAAGAGCAACTGTGTATGTATAAGAGTGTTTGTTTGTATGTGTGTGTGTGTGTGTGTGTGTGTGTGTGAGTCTGTAAGCACCCCCAACCGAGGACATAATATGTGACCGGCTCTGTCACTTTGGGTAATTCATCGGGAATATCAAAATTGAGATTGTTAGTGTTTCGAATTCTCTAGGATTTCAGCTTTAAAATGATATACAACTTGATAAGTATGAGTTTCTTGAAGGCTAGAAAAACGCAAATTAATAACATGGACCAGAGCCCCGTGATTTGTCAAACAACGGAGAAAATCGCTTCTAAAGTTTTGCATCCATTCAGAAAAGCATTCTCACACACCGAGCGAGAAGTTGAACGGTTCGCTTTCACCTTTCCGCTTTTCGTAATCGATAAGCAAACGAAATAATGCATGCGCAGTTATACTGTTATTCATCGGCCAATCAGCTACGCTTTCGCCGGTATTACGTAATTGTACAAAGCCTCAGCCTCGACAAACTAGCCCATGTGCTGCCCTTTGATGTGCATGTATTACAACCGCGGTGTATTGTGTATGTACGTACCGCCATAAACCACCGCATCATATTCACCATACCGCCGCTGTACCACCGGTAGACAAAAGAAAAGCGCAGTTTGATACCGTATGATATGGTACGCTGCACACGCACACTGCACACTTGCGGCATGCCCAGCGCGATTCAATGCGGTACCCATAGAATTATAAACAAACCAACTACTCGTTTACTATACAGTAAGTTAAATGCCGCGAACGCTTCCCGGAAATGTACAACACACGGACAATACAACTCTCTATTCAGGTTAGTCTGACCAATCACTGTACAGCTACAGTGTTTTCTTCTTGCAGCTCACCGCGGCGGTACGGTCGAATCACACACACATAGCTGGCGCGTTCGTTTCACAATCGATCATGATCAGCCAGCGCGGATTTACTGAGTTTCTGGTCGAAACCGAAATGAAGGTTGCTTAGAAAAATCATTATTTACGGCATAAAAAATTCGATTAAGGACCTGAAATTTTCAGAGAATGTAGATGAAACATGTAAGTATCAAATCCCATAAAGTTAAAAATTCCAGCCAAAGACAATATTTTATGATTTTTAGGCTCTAAGTACTAAAGACCCATTCCGACTTTACACCCATTCTCTGGGAGCCGGTCTCATATATGCCACTACTATCCAACCACGGACACATTTCCAACCGTGGACCGTCCTCGTTTACTTAACTAGTGCAAAGGATTGCTAATTCATATGCCATTCATATGCGCGCGCATCAAAAATCCGGAAAAATTAACGTGCACCCCGTACGTCCACGGTTGGACGCAGAAAGTCAAACACATACACAATAGTCCTCGGTTGGACGCAGAATATCAATGTGACACATATTAGTGTGTCCACGTTTGCATAGTACAAGGATTTAGGTCCTCGATTGACACGATTTACGGGTATGTGTGTGTGTGTGTGTGTGTGTGTGTGTGTATGCAAGTGCATATGTGTGCGAGGCTGTATGTGTCTGGGTGGGTGTGGCATTGTGAGTGTGAAAATGAATATTAGCTATCATTATCTAATGGATAAAACCTTTACTAGTTACCAAGCACTTAAAATGTCAATATTAATAAATAAATTGACCCAGGGAACAGAAAATCAAAGAGCAACTTTGTATGTATATATGTGTGTGTGTTTGCTTGTTTGTTTGTTTGTTTGTTTGTATGTATATATGTATGTATGTATGAATGTATGTATGTGTGTATGAGTCTGTATATGTGCGAGTCTGAATGTGTGTGGGAGCTATATATAGGTGTGTTTATGGGTATTTATGCGTGTTGTGTGAGTATGTGTGTGTATGTATGTGTATGTGTGAGTATGTGTGTAGATGTGTAAGTCTGTGTACATGTGTCTGGGTATGTGACAAAGTGAGTGTAGAAATCAATCTTAGTGGTGGTTATCTAATAGATAAACCTGCGTTACCAAGCACTCAAAATATCAATATCTAACAAATTGACGCAATCGACAGGAAATTGAAATGAGAGCGTCTACTTATTCCAAAACAAACGGAAAGGCAGGAGAGAGAAAATTGACACAATTCAATTCACTCCTGCGCAAAAATACAGCTGCAATGTGACTGATTGCAATCCCCGCTTTTGAAACCCGTGATAATCTGCGAAGAAAATAAAATAGGCGGCGTCCAATTTGGGCGGCTTGTTTTCGATCATTGCATCGTAAATGGACGCGCGCACAATGCACTCTCCTCACTGGAGCACTAACGTGGTTAATTTGATGGATGAACAAAAAGAAATTGCTCAAATGGGGATATATATAACAAGCACGCTTCCCCAATTTGTTCACCTTTTTCCCTGCATCCTTTTATTGATGGGTGCTACTTCTGCTGCGAACATTACCCGGAAGAAAAAAAAAAAAAATTCCCCAGCGGTGCCCATTACGCACTGTGCGACTCTTCATCTTGTTGGGCGATCGATCTATCGGCAACCTAACGCCGTTCCAACGTTAAACCGACATCAACGCGCAAAATTAAGATGTAGGTAGCTCGTGCGCAAGTATTAATGATGCAGAGGGTACAATTTCATGATTTGAATATAGCCGTCCACATTAGCAACTTTATTTCCCGTCTGACGTAGCGCACATATCATCACAAAAGGACATTACAAACCAAGATAGCCTAGATGCAAGTATTCATGGTGTACATATCAGGAAATCATGAAAACGTTGAATATATTTGAATACTTTGAATATTGGGGTAACCTGGCTCCTTAACCTGTTCAAACCTATTTGATTATGCATTCTCTAAACACCACAGCCCAAGTAATTTCGGTACCAGTCCTGAATGAGTTAAAATCATCGTTATCATTCAGTCATGAGCGTAAATCTAAAAACTGACAATATTAAGATCCAAACTAGTTCAGTAAAGTATGAATGAATATCAAAAGTTTTTCTCGTATTGTAAACTTTGATTTTCTTTTCATATAACATAAATATGCAGAAATCATCAAACTTCACAAAATTATTATCCATTTTCTTTTTCATTTGTATTACATATTTCTGGTCAGTTTCTTTATATTTAAAAAAATTATTATAGTGATTTTTTAAAAGACACTATAATGGTTTTCATGGGACCATTTCTAACATCTTCAAAAGTCCTCTTTGTCCAATTAAAGGTTTAAAATCAAGATACCCTGCAAAAAGCTTGATTATCCCTTAAAGATTTGTGCAAATGTGTTAATCAAGATTCTTTACAAAAGCCTAATTATCATCTCT
The DNA here is from genome assembly GCA_037951105.1 of Echinarachnius parma. Lineage (NCBI taxonomy): Eukaryota > Metazoa > Echinodermata > Echinoidea > Clypeasteroida > Echinarachniidae > Echinarachnius > Echinarachnius parma. Next base: position 27,130 of record JBAMJV010000906.1, on the reverse strand, counting down.
TTAGTAATTTGGAAGAAAAGATTTGTTGTAAAAGTCTGATCATAACTTTAAAGATGTGGAAATCCAGGTCTTTGCACATGGCTAACCTTTTCTTTATAGCTGTGGAAATCAAGATCTTTGCAAAAAGCCTTCATTTAGAAGTACAAAGTCTTACCATCCCTATAAATTATTTAAAATAAATATTCTTCGCAAAAGTCTGATCATTACTTCAAAGTTTTGGAAATGTAGATCTTTGCAAAAGCCTTATCATCTCTTTCAAGTTTTAGAAATAAAGATTCTTTCCCAAAGTCTCATTATCGCTTTAAAGTTAAAGAAAAGTTTTGGAAAACAAGAGTCCTTGCAAAAGTTCATTAGTTAATATGTATTTAATTTAAGTTTTTAAAAACTACCAGGTACCGTTAAAAGTTCAAGTCCTTCCAATGCCAATTTGGCACCTAAGGTAGCCCCTATCTCAAGTTCTATATTACCCTAGGCCACATATCTGATGTAAGCAGTGAAAGCTAGCTGTAGGCCACAATGCCATATGTAGTGAAAGCTATAGAGAGAAGGGGATAGTCCTCTGGTAACTCGGTGTGTTTAACTTTCCCTCTGTTATTCTATAAATGCCAAGCGCCTGGCTAGAAGGCAGAAGGTTCCATTTGGTATGATCCGGACGGGGTTTGAACCCAGGACCCTCCGTGCATGAGGCGGACACTCTTACTGCTGAGCCAGGGCTCAACACAAAATATATTCATTGCTTGTCCAATAGGGCAAGCGAATCATATATTTACTTACTTGCCCGACAGCAAAATCCACTTGCCCAAAGTTTGCAGGTAATTATGCCCTTGAGCTTTATGATATTCATGCTTACTAATTAATCACGATTTCACACTTGAAATATGAAGCATAGCGCAAATTTTAAATAATATATTTCTAATAGTAAATATATAGTCCATTGCGGATATAGTATCGGAAATAATATCGCTAGTGATATTCGTTTGTCTCGCAATGTATGGTCAAACTAGGAATCTAAAAGATCATGACGTTTCGTATGCCGCTGCAATACTTTGTCAAATGAGAAAATCTAATGTAGACAATCGTTTTTTATGCTCTACCGTGGCTCCCAACTCACAATCTCGCATAAGCGATTGCGTTCCTGATAGGTCAACAATTCTAATTTTCATTTTAAATCTGAAGTTAATGCATCTTTTTTTCTGACAAGGCAAGACAAATAATCACTTGCCCTTTCAAGATTTTTATTTGCCCCTCGCAAGTGGGTAAGCAAGTTTGAAGAGCCTCGGCAAAGACACCAGGTACTGTCAAATATGCACCCTACTTAGCGCCAGGGTTCAGCCGGGCCCAAAATAACCCCAGTCCTAACTGGAGGCGACCGAGCGAGAACAACGAATTCCCTGTCCCCGTCAAGGTGGGCCTCGGTAAAGCCGCTAAACGAGATTAGACGAAACGTTATCCACCGGGATCTACTCTCAAGGTAAACATAACCTCACTCAAGAATTGGGAGCACAGATCAATTCCTGTAGGATGCATGGGCCAATATGTACTTTCTTGCACAATCAATCTTAACCCACTGCCTGTAGGAACTAGCCTGGATAATAGGAACTAGCATGGATGATAATAGTAACCACCAAAGGTAAACAAGAAAAGTGGCCACTGTAGACAGGTTACCTCTGTATAGTAGAGATCACTTTCTGTAAGATGGGTGGACCAACATGCAATGTATATATACTTCAACATTGCACAATCTTAAGTAACCCATTGCCTGTAGAAACTAGCCTGGATAATAAAGACCACCAAAGGCGAACAAGAAAAGTTGCCACTGTTAACAGGTTACCTCTGTATAGTAGAGATCACTTTCTGAAGGATGCGTGGACCGACATGTACAGTTCTGTATAAATCTCCCTTGTACAATCTTAATTAACTCATCGCCTTTAGGAACTAGCCTGGATAATAGTGACCACCAAAAGGCAAACAAGAAAAGTGGCCACTGTAGACAGGTTACCTCTATATAGTAGATATCACTTTCTGTGGATCTGTAGACCAAAATGCACTGTTTATATACTTCAACATTGCACAATCTGAATTAACCCATTGCCTGTAGGAACTTGCCTGGATAATGTACAGTCAAACCTGTGTATAGTGACCATGCATCCAAGAGAAACAAGAAATGTGGCCACTATAGACAGGTGACCTCTATAGACAGGTTCCATAGTATCAACTATATCAGTGAAATCTGTGTATATCAACCATCTAAGGGACACAAGACAAGTGGCCACTGTAGACAGGTGACCTCTATCTATAGACATGTTCCATAACATTGCCTTTTCCGGCAAGGGATCACTTTTTGTGGCCACTATAGGCAGGTTGGTTGCTATAGACAGGTGTCTGCTACAAGAGGTTTGATTGTATTAAAGGGATGCCTGTAAAGTGTCTAACTCCACGAAAATTACTTGGAGCTTCCACATTTCTCTTCTACCGTGTTGTTTGGCTTATGGTAAGAGAAGAATAAAATAGGGTTAGATTTTTGTAAATGCCCCTTTAGTATGACGATATCTATCATTGATAATCATGTAGCTCAAGAGCGTTAATGAACGGTCATAAACCTTATACACGTTATACAGTAAATCGTTGTAAAAGCTGACGCAAATTTTCGCCTTTTTTAACCAGGAAAGCAGTGTTCTTTTTCAATGAAACTTTCACACATCATTTGGACATATCTTACAATGATTGTGGTATAGGATTGAAGTCTCAAATGTAATTTTGGGCAATATCTGACCCTTTACAGGTGCACCTTTAATATTGTGGGAATAACCTCCAAGAGGAAAGGGGGTTAGGGTATTATCTAGTAGCTACCATGTGGATAACTTTGATATACAAAGATGTGACCTGCGATTCATGGAAAGGGGTGCTCTGCTTATCCTGTTTGCTAAGAACCGATGTTAATTGGATAACAGAGATTTTCCCCTTTTGACATATAGTGGAGAAAGAGATTACGAGAGAATCTATAGAGAAATACAAATATTAAAGAGAAAGCAATAAAGATGTATAGACGGAGAAAATATAGAAATAAAAGAGAAAGATAGACAGAGAAAAATATTTTAAAAAGAGAAAGAGTGAAAGTGGGAGACAGCAAGACAATAAAAAGGAAATTAACATTAAAAAGTAAAGAGGAAGGATAAAGATGACCACTGTTAAACAAATTTAAAAAAATCATACTTTTCAAGAAAAGACCCCCTTTGAAACCTGCTTTTGAAGTTCAAAAAAGATTTTAAAATTGGATTTCCAACAATTTCACCATCTCTGTGAGAAACAAACAAGGGAAAGATGAAGAGATGAAGAAAATGTAAAATAGAGAGAAAGAGGGAGAGAGACAGATGAGATGGAACATCAATGGTCATTCATTAAAAATGTATACCAATTTACTGTGTGGGGAGAAAGGGCCCCTACAAGCTGTACCTCATCAGATTTTCCAAGAAAAGTTCTTAATCTAGCCGAGTCTTTCAAAGATTAAGAGAGCCGAGAAAGACAAACGGGAAATAAAAAACAATATGACAAATAAAAAGGACAAAAAAACATCTTGGAGAAAGACAGAAGAACAGAAAAGGAAAGAGAAATGGAAACTCTGAGAGAAAAGAAATGAGGGTAAACATAAATAAATAAATAAATAAATACATAAATAAATAAGAGAAATAGAAAAAGAAAACAGATGGAGAAAAAAGAAGACGAAAAGATAAACAGTAGGAGATAGAGAAATAGAAAGCGGGGAGAGATAAAGAGATAGAGAAACAGAAACCAATAAATAAAAGAATAGGGAAAGTGAAACAGAAAGAGTTACATAAGGAGAGAGGGGGAAAGATCAAGATCAAGAGGCATAGAGATGAAACTCATCATGAAAACATTACGACATGTAAATAAGGGTAAGAGAAAGGAATGGGCCCCTAAAGTGGGGGCAGAACTAAGAGATAGAGAAAAGGAAAGGGATAGAGAAAACGAGGATAGAAAGAGATAAATATAGAGAGAAAGGGAACGAAAAATCACAAGACCAAGAGATGACAACTCATCATGAAAACATTACAACATGTAAATAGCGGTAAGAGAAAAGAAGGGCCCCTCAAGTGGGGACAGAAATTAGAGATGGAGAAAAGAAAGATAGAAAGAGAAACAGGAAGAGATAAATAAAGAGAAAGGGAAAAAGAGAAAGATGAAGAGGCATAGAGATGACAACTCATCATGAAAACATGACGACATGTAAATAGCGGTAAAAGAAAAGAAGGTCCCCTAAAGTGGGGCAGAAATAAGAGATAGAGAAAAAGAAACAGATAGAGAAAAGGAAGATAGAAAGAGAAACATGAAGAGATAAATATAGAGAAAGGGAAATGGAGAAAGATCAAGAGAGTACAAGATGACAACTCATCATGAAAACATTACAACATGTAAATAGCAGTAAGAGAACAGAAGGGCCCCTAAAAAGTGGGGGCAGAAATAAGAGATAGAGAAAAGAAAGATAGAGAGAGAAACAGGAGATAAAAAAAAAAGAGAAAGGGAAAAAGAGAAAGATCAGGAGGCATGTAGAGATGGCAACTCATCATGAAAACATTACAACATGTAAATAGCAGTAAGAGAGCAGAAGGGCCCCTAAAGTGGGGGCAGAAATACGAGATAGAGAAAAAGAAACAGATAGAGAAAAGGAAGATAGAAAGAGAAACAGAAATAGATAAATAAAGAGAGAGGGAAAAAGAGAAAGATCAAGAGGGTACAAGATGACCACTCATCAAGAACAAAATGACGACATGTAAGTAGCGGTAAGAGTAAAGAAGGGCCCCAAATGCTTTCAGGCGACGCGGCATGGTAATGGAAATCAATTGATTCACCAGAGGGTCGACATGCGTACGTTCATCTTTTACCCGGAACTAGAGAAAAGAGCAGAGTCCGTTTCTAACACTACTCTATGTGACCACACTGTGATTGCTAATTTAAAGTAATGTGAGTGACCACATTATTTAACGGTAACAAATCTAAAAATATTTGTGACCACACTTAAGTCGGGAATCTTAAAACCATGTGACCAAACTTAAATTGCAAATTCTAAATGCATGTGACAACACCAAGATCGAGAATCTGGGGCAACCGTCTTGGGAGATATAGATTTTTAAATCATGTGGACATGGACAAAGCTTGCGACAAGTCGTCTATACATGTTTATAAATGAGCACTGTTAAATGCATTTTTAGATTTTCCTTCGATTAAAGGTCCACGGTGAATGGATAAGATGACGTCACACACCGAATGTTACATCACGGTCAAGAGTAAACGGCGTACCACATTGAGGACAATGGAAAAATTGTAGCGCCTGCGCTCTCAAGTCATAAAGGGAACAAGCAATTCTATGCCCCATACACTCGACTGACCTCTCTTTATTTTAACATTGCAGAGGTACTTGGTCATAACTTGTCTTTTAAATTACCCCCAATTCTAGAGAGCAAGTGTGAAAGCAAGATGGATACCATTTGCGGGTTGATCTGGGTCAACTTGGGTCAATATTTCAAAAGTGCTGGGTTAAAACTTGACTTTTTCCAGTTAGCCCCCAATTCTAGAGATCAAATGTAAATGCAAGATGGACAACGTTTGCTGTCATCGACTTGGGTCCTCCCAGGGGCCACTCTTCAATAAATTACTCCTCGAACAAATTACCCATACATTAAACAAATGCAACACAAGGGTGTTTGTATTTACAACATCTTTGAGTTGTTTATCTTGTTGTTTTGTATCTATGGACTAAATAACTGGCTCATGTAAAAAGAATATTGTAATTTGTTGATTATATTTGTTTTGTAAATCGAACCTGTTTGATTCGTATTGAGTGATCTTAAACGAATTGTATGGGTCTGGGTTTGGTACCTGGGGAAGCCCAACAATTTTGTGCCCATTTTCATTTATTTAATCTAAATTTCTGATCAGTTTCCCACATGATTGAATTTTATAGGATTTTATCCTGATTAGAAGCATAATATTTCTGAAAATGTATTCACAATAACATCCTTCTGATGGGTGCATCAACTTGCTATAGATTTTGCATTTCAATTCAAAAGTTCTATTTTTATTACCACATAGTACACTTTTTGCATGGGAGTACATTAAATTTTAACCAATTATAGCAAAAAAATCACATGGGTAACATGAAAAATTAACCTCAGAAAAAAATATTTGAGAAAGAATATATATATTGAAGCCAAGGTTATATATTGTACCTTCACCTTCAAATGCTACCACATAGTAAAGAAATACACAATAAAAGTAAAATGCACAGAGCGATATAACCATAACAAAGATCAAACTGTTGCCATGGAAACTTACCCTCAGTATGAAGTATAAGAGCAAGAATGTATTGAAGGCAAGGTATATATGTATATGCCTTCACCTTCAATTGCTACTACATATTAGAGTAAAATACACAGAGCGATATAACCATAACAAAATATCAAACGGTTGCCATGGAAACTTACCCTCAGTATGAAGTATAAGAGAAGGAATATATTATTGAAGGCAAGGTATACATGTCTTCACTTTGAATCACTACTACATATTGAAGTAAAATACACAGATTAGTATAAGTAATCTGATAATAAATATGAAAATCAAATGAAATGGTTGCCATGGAAACTTACCCTCAGTATGAAGTATAAGAGAAAGAATATATTGAAGGCAAGGTCCACCTGAAAGACGAGGTCGGAGGATAACGTCAAGCATCTCTCTATCGGTCTGCAATTCAAGAATAAAACAAATTCTGTTAGAGAATGTGATGATAGGGCCAAATTATCATAATATAAATTATAAAGCCATTAACAAACATAACAATTTATTCCGAACTGTGTTTTTATAAGTAATAAATGCATACATAATTTTAAAATAATGTCAAGCATCTCTCTATTGGTACTCTAAGAATGAAATACATTTTGTTTTAGCATGTGAGCCAAATGACTCGTAAAGCACATGTAGTAAAAATTAAAATTATAATGCCATTAGTTTAATTGCAATAATTATTTTACCATAAAAGAAATTTATTAAAGACTTAATTAATTTCATATTTTACACATTTTTTTTGTATTAATGACAATATGCATTTATTATGAATAAAAACACAGTTCAGACAAAAATCTTACAATTAAAAGACGAGATGAAAAGTCAATCACACAGAAGCAACAACCAGTCACCAATTAATTAGCAAATAGCAGACATAAATATTCCATCCACAGTCTGGCTTGAGTGAACAAAACAAAATGCCATCCATACAGACTGGCATACATGCACACAGAAACAAAAAAAAACATACAAACATATAGATGCACAAAAGAAAATACACCTACATGCATGCATATACAGACACACACAAAACAACATAAAAATACATCCAAACAGACGAAAAACATGCATTCATGCAATTAGGCACACACATATACTTATTCACACAGACACCTACAAAAAATCTACAGACACATAAAAAACACACAAACAGGCAAAAAAACATGCATCTATACATATACACACAAATTGACATGCACAGACTAATACACACCCACGCAGACGTCTACCTCCGACACATCTACAAACACATACATGTAAACAAACATTTCATTTCATTTAATTTATTCATTTAAACACATAAAAACACATCCAAACAGGTAAACAAACATGCACAAACCAAAACACACCCACACACACAGACACACAATATACTACACATCATTCTACAAGCAACAATCTCATGTACTAATTATGCACATGTACATGACTTATAATATGTTATTCATAGACCTCTTTTGGTGCCACTGTAACTTTAGAAGGAGAAATATATTTAGCAGCTCACTGGCTGGGACAAATATCATATCAGGTTCCCTGTTTGTGTTTTTTTTTTTTCATTTAAAGAGAATGTGGAGTACTTGGAATTGTCCTTGAATTATTTCAATTTCCTCATTTCTGTGTGAAATAAACAATACAATTTCATTGTGAAGTGAGGATAAAATCACCTCGCATTTAATGTATGTTTGCATTAATATATGATGTTCTCATGGTGGGCCCAATCGTTAACTTCTTGTAACTGACAAAATTGAATTTTTCGTCAACTAGACTTTAAATATGCTCGATTCACCATATATATTGATTCACAAATATAACAAATTATGTTATATATTTGGTTGCCCAGTGGAATTTAGGATCAATGAAATTTGGTAGCCCAAAGCTAAATTTTTAGTGGCCCCTGGCCGGTGGGTGATTTCAAGTATGGTGTTTAAGGCCAGTGTTAGTGTTTATTACACACAAACACCAGTTTGATAAACACTAACACCAGCCCTAAACACCATACTTGAAATCACCCATTGGCCCTGTGCTTATTTCCAGCACTGACATACACAAGCAGGAACATTGTACATGGATATTCACAGAAAATACAGAAACCTTATAATGTAACCGCTTGAATTTCTAGCACGCTTCAATTTCTTCTCGCATTGCGACACTGAGACGATGTGACGTGATGATATGTGCCTTATGTTCATACCATACACAGGCAGGTAGAATATAGAATGTACAAAGAAAAGAAAGAAAATACAGAAAACTTGGAATGTAACCGCTTGAATTTCTAGCACGCTTCAAAATCTTCTCGCATTGCAACATTGAGACAATGTGATGTGATGAGATGTGTCATATGTTCTTACCATATGTATGCAAGCAGATACGATGTACATTGTATATTGTGCATGGATATTCAAAGAAGAGAAAGAAAATACAGAAAACTTGGAATGTAACCGCTTGAATTTTCTAGCACGCTTCAAAATCTTCTTGTATTGCGACATTGAGACAATGTGTGATGACACGTGTCATATGTTCATGCCAGACACAAGCAGATACATTGAACATCGTACATGGATATTCAAAGAAGAGAAAGAAATGTATACAGAAACCTAGTAATAAATGTAACCGCTTGAATTTCTAACACGCTTCAATTCCTTCTCACATTGTGACACTGAGACGATGTGACGTGATGACATGTGCCTTATGTTCATACCATACGTAAGCAGATGGTTATTTAAAGAAGGGAAAGAAAATACAGTATTAAATGTAACCGCTTGAATTTCTAACACGCTTCAATTCCTTCTCACATTCGGGGTTATGAATTTCAACCATGCTTTAATTTCCAATCAAATACCAGGGTTACAAAATCTCAACCATGCATCGATTTCCCAATCACATCCAGAGTTATGCAATTTCAAACATGCTTCAATTTCCCCATCGCATTTAAAGGGATCTAGTAGCTTTGTTGACATGTGCACCAAGTGAAGAATGGTTGATAAAATGTGTATTATTGTGATCTGATATGTCTACTTAGTAATGTGTAAACATTTCAGATTAAATGGATTTTAATATATGGCCGAGTAATGAGCGAAAATGCAAAGTGATATTCACTAACTCATTGCACTGACTTTGTACACAACTTTTAATAATTTTCCAGTGGATAATTAAAAATCCGAACACTACAATTGTAAATATCTTTCTAACGTAAGGAAAATTTGAAAGACCAAAACCTGTTCCATGACTTCTTTTTCCAAAAAAAAAAAAAAAAGGGGTGCGGTTAATACACGACCGTATTAACCGCACCTTTTTAAAAAATTTTTTAATACACCGGAGCGGTTAATACACCGACAAATACGGTAAGTATTGTGGATTGGACAATGCTACTAGAACCCTTTAAGAGTGGGCTCGCACGTATGCACGCTACCTACCCACCCGCAAGAGGCAATAACAAGCGCAACATGAAAATTGGTTGAATCAACAGTGGCATGCAGTAAATGGATTATACGCGTTCTGACATTTCAGTTTCCAACCCCCATTGCCCGCCCTTCCCCTGTTTAAAACGTCTACCCAAATTCACCGAGCAAGTTATCACAATAAGATACTCTTACTGGGTGAAAACATATTCAGGGGGGGGGGGGGGGGGTAGGTGGGTAGGAGAGAATCAGCCAAGTGAGATATCATGGTAAAATGACCTGGGGGTGTTGCATGAAGAGTTGCGATTAATCGCAAATCTGATTGGCTCAAATGCGCGTATTTTCTGACTTGTGAACAATCGCAACTTGTGATTAATCGTAACTCTTTATGCAACACTCCCCTATTTCACATTACTGTAAATAGAATACAGGGGGCTCGGGACAGTTTTAGCCTGGAAATGCAACAACAAAAAGGAAACCAAGTACATGTTCGTTTTGAAAGGGGGGAATCTGTTGGGTTTGATATCAATATATAAAGACTCGGTACGCAGTCCAGTGAATAAAATATAAGAGGCTCAGGGTAATTTAACCTTCAAATCGCCCCCAAAAGCCTCTAAAACACATGCATGCAACAAAATAAATAAATATAAATAATATTAGGTGGAGGATAGGAAAATAGCCTCAAAACATTTAAATCTTCCCAAGTTTTCCCAGTTAGTAGTATGTATGATTTTAAAAAAGAGACTCAAAGCATATACCCACTTACAACACATATTGATTGGAATGGTGTGGGGGTGGTGTGGGGGTGGGGGATTAAGGGGGGGCGAGAGAGGCAGAACCAGATACATCAAGAGGGTCAGATGCGGTTACCACGGTGACAATTAAAAGGCACTTGTCTACGTCACACTGCCAACCGCCGACGCCACAAGGTGGGAAGAGACGAGATGCTGAGATGCTCTTAAAAGAGGATGAGGAGAGGCGATAAGAAAAGGTAGCAGAAGGGAGATAATAAATAGATGATGGAGAGATATGAAGATTTGAATGATGGGGGGAAATGGAACAAGCGGAGGGTAAAAGTAAAAGGAACAGAAGTAAACAGAAGAAAGAAAGAAGAAGGAAGAGCATATAGAAAGTGGAATCAAAAGTATTTTAAGGAAGAAAGAAAGAATATGGAATGAGATAAGATGGCAAGGAGAGTACAGGGGAAGGAAAGAAGGAAGAAATGAGGTGGTGAGATGCTTAGAGAGCTAGAGAGGTAATGATGATGAAGGAGAGAGTGAGGATATGGACAAATGGGTTGTTAAAGTAAAGGGAAGACAAAAAGAGGATATAGAGAAAAAAAAGAGCATATAGAAAGTAAAAGGTGTGCAAATTTGAGATGAGATAAGATGGAATAAAAGAAAATAGAGAGCAGGAGACGGAAGAAGAAAGATTAATAGAAGATGGAGAGATATGAAGTAAAGAAGGGGGATATAGAAACTTGGATTGTTATCAAAAGTGAAGGGGATTAGAGTAAAATAAAGAAGAGAACACGAACAGCAGATGGTCAAAGTAAAAGGGAAGCTAATCAAAGGAAAAAAGAAAGAAGGAGGGAGGAGTTGAGGTGGTAAGATGCTTTTAAAAGAGAGTGAGAGAGGTGATAAGAAAAGGTAGCCGGACGGAGATTAATAGACGATGGAGAGATATGAAGAAAAGAAGGAGGATATGGAAAGTGGAGTGTAAAAGTAAAAGGGACAGGAGTAAAGTGAGGAAAGAAAAAAGATATAAAGACGGAAGAGCATATGGAAAGTGGAATTTAAAGTTATAAAAGGAAGCAAGAAATAACCTACAAATGAAAAGGTGAAGAAAGGAATTGTGTAAATAAAGAGTAAACAAAGGAAGCAAATTGCTTTTTTATAACCATTGAGCCTAAGTATTTTAGTGAGAAACTAATGCAACCTTGCCATTCAAACACATACATTATATAATAATGAGCAGTATTAAACTCCATAATGTCTTTGCCAAAAATAATGCACAACCCAGAAACATTGACCCCGCCAGAACACATAGCGCACAAACATAGCCAGTATCACAATCGCATCCATCCGATCAAATCTGCAAAACTGACAGAGAAATTGCTGAATAAATCTCTTTCCCAAAGCAGATCAAATCTATCTCCAAATTGAATGTGTTATTCATAAGATATTTTATAGTTTGCATTTACGAGTTTGTATATTTTATTGGTTATGTGGTATCATCCATATTTCGCTTCTCTTTTCTTATTAAAGGGGAATAAAATGAACCCATTCCCTGCTATTTTGGCGATTCCCATAAGGTTAAATACAGGACCCACCAGGTCCCCGTATGCAATGGGTTAAACTGTTGAAAGTTTACCTTTTAGGAGATATATATTAAATCCTGTGATCGCTTTAAGCCTCCAGGTATCTTAACTTGTCTCTACATTTGCTTGCTTATTCTCTGAATGTGTTCAAGGTATTGAAAGGGCTTTTTTTAAAGAAATCATACCTGGGAGAAAGTTTTCAGATTTACCAGGGACTTCCAGACTAAAAGAAAATCCCCTCTACCAAGACATAAATGAAAATGAAATGTTAAACTAGGACAGTTTATTTTTCTTTAGCCGATGTTGACTTTTCTTCTGAAAGTAACACCCCTCTAACAAGACATAAATAAATAAGAAGTGTTTAACTAACTGACGTTGACTTTTCTACTGAAATTAACACCCCCTCTAATAAGACATAAATAAATAAGAAGTGTTTAACTAGGATACATTTCTGTAGGTAGCCGATGTTGACTTCTATACTGAAGTAACACCTTTTTATGAAATCCTTAAGGTATAAAGAATGTTACATTAAGATAGATACATGTATTTGGTGGCTAAAGGTAAACTTTGTACCTAAGGTAAAGAAGACCTTCTTATAATACGTAATTGAATAAGGAAAATTACATTAATATAAGTATTTTTTGTGGCTAACCGTCACCTCCAACTGCTTAACGGAGACTGATGTAATAGCAAGTGTTAAAGTTGTCTGACTGGTAAAGATAAACTAATATTAATGTTTCATGAATTGAAATTATAAGGAGCTCACAATGACCTTCAACAAGAAATAACGTCCTTCGACCGCATCGGTTAAACTAATAATAGATGTTTCAACAAATAAAGCCCTTTTACTGGTGAGGATAAACTAATAACGAATGTTACATTTATTGAGATTTTAAGTAGCTGACAGTGACCTTCATGTACATACAAGAACGAAAGTCTTTCGACTGCTTTGCATAACTAATAACAATTGTTGAAAAAATAAAGCCCTTTTACTGGCGAACTTAAACTAATAATGAATGTTACAAAAAATAATGTACTTCGTCTACTTCACATGAACTAATAACGAATCTTAAACATAATAAAGCTTGTCTACTAGTAAACATAAACTAATAACAAATGTCACAAAAAGTAAAGCCCTTTTACTGGTGAACATAAACTAATAACAAATGTTACGTAATCAAGAGAGAGTTTGTAGTGGTTGACCGTGACTTTCATTTAATAAAGACTAACGCCCTTCTACTGCTTAACATAAACTAATAACGAATGTTACATTAAGAGAAATTTTCCGTGGCCACCGCATCTTCCTTAATTCGGCTCTATAGCAGCAAAGATTTGCTAGCGGCATTTCATTAGCGCCTAGTACCACTTAACATCAACAATCTGAATTTGAGGCAGTTTCAGAAGCTGTCTTAAAAAGACATTGTATCATTGAATCTAGACGTCGCTTTTTAAAAAGTCACTGGGCATCGCAACGTCCGCCAGGCGGGTTTGTGACTTGTACGACTCTCTAGCTGAGCTAAGAAACGTGCTAAGCAGTACCGTATTTGCTGGTGTATTAACCGCACCTTTTTTCAACCAAAAAAAAAAAAAAAAGGGGGTGCGGTTAATACACGGGTGCGGTTAATACCGTATTAGCCGCACTTTTTTCAATTTTTTTTTTTAAATGGGGGTGCGGTTAATACACAGGTGTGGTTTATACACCGGCAAATACGGTAAACGTGGAAAACCAAATATAACAGAATTTTCTTTGTTTTGGGGCCACCAGATTCAAGTTTCAGGCTGCTAGACTTTGACAAAATCTTGTCTCTACTTGCCAGACTGGGCCACAAGAGAAAATAATATAATTTCTAGAATTGGGTTGGGTATGAAAGGGGTCATATCAAGCTGGCAGTGGCCACTCTCCCACCAGCTGCATACACAGATTAGAAATATTTTCATGTACAGTCAAACCTGTGTATAGAGACCACCAAAGGGAGACAAGAATAGTGGCCACTGTAGACAGATGACCTCTATAGACAGGTTTCATAACATTTACAGTAAAAACTGTCCGTGTATTATAGTGACCACCTAAGGGAAACAAGAATAGTGGCCATGTACTGTAGACCAAGTATTGGGTTAGGTATGAAAGGGGTCGTGTCAAGCTGGCAATGTTGCGCGATGTTATAATTGGAGAGGCAAAGATCGCTAATCGAATCGGGGGAAGCAAATCAATGCTTGGAGCCTGGTAATTGCAGCAAAAGCAAAGCACTCAATAAAAGAAAACATTGCGCAAGTAATGTCATGTAGCAAATTTTGCCTCTACATGTAAGGGTGCTGTCACATATCACCAGACAGCTAAAACGGAAATACAATTGCGAAAAACAAAGTTGTCTCCATTGCTGCATGCACACAACTTTCCACCGGATAAAACAACGGACATCGCCCCCAAAAGAAAAACAAAAACAAATAAATACAATAAACACTTCCTCAATATTATTGTGCTATCCGCACATACAAAAACATGTTCATGGCATTTTAAAGGGAAAAGAATAGTAGGAAATAAAGATGAGAAAACAGAAAGATGTTAATGTTTACATCGAGGTAACCGGGGGGATTGAAGTTTCCACCGTTACCACGGTAACCAGCATCCCCTTCTTAAGTGCTACGTCATTGAGACGAAAATACGGAGGGAAAAAAAGCAAGAGCTCTTGACATCAAGTATGTAGAGATAGACGAGAACTGTAGATCCGATTGGGTTTATTACGATTTCTCTTTCGCACATACATTAGAGAGCTCTCGCACACTTTTCATAATTTATGAAGCAAAGAGATTGAAAACTACAGGGCAAATATTTACAAAAACATCCTTCTTAAGTACTTTTGTCATGGAGACAAATATACGGAGGGAAAAAAGCAAAAGCTCTTAACATCAAATATGCAGAAAGAGAGCAGAGAATTGTAGATCTGATTGGGTTCATAACAATTTCTCTGTCACACATAAATTAGAGAGCCCACACAAACTTTTCATAATTTATGAGTCAAGGAGATTGAAAAATACAGAACTAGCCTTTTAGCCATCAAATACACATACATGTAATGGGAAAGAATTCTTGTATTCCCGTATTAAGCGATCAGAGCCAATCACATATTTTCTGAGATATGAGATGTGCTTGAAAACTGAGCATGGAATAATATATTGATCGAGATTGATTTCTGCGAAACACTAGTTGTGAACAAGAGCCCAATTTTGTCAGTGCCGGTCACATGTGTTCAAGATATGAGATATGCTTGAAACTTAAGCATATTGATCGAGATTGATTTCTGCAAAACACTAGCTGCCGACAAGAACCCCATTTTGTCAGTGCCGGTCACATGTATCCAAGATACAAGAAATGGTTGACAATTTAGCATATTGATCGAGATTGATTTCTGCAAAACACAAGCTGCAACAAGAGCCCAATTTTGTCAGTGCCGGTCACATATTGTTTGAGATACAAGATATGCTTGAAAACTGAGCATTGCTTAATATTTATATTGATCGAGAGATAACAGCAGGAAGCGGATGGGTTTTTATTTTCATATTTGGAGTGGGCTCAGGATTCATCTTTAGTCAAACAAAGAGAGTGGGCGGGTGGATGGAGGGGAAATCATATTGCTCGAAGGGAGCGGAGTGGAGGCTTGAAAAAAATAATAAAGTAAGTTAAACCCCTTCAGGAATGGGTTAACCCTTTTCCTCCAAGATTCTGAAATCGCCAAAGACTTTGTACATACATGTAGCCCTCCATGTTCAGGGGGGTGTTTCACAAAGAGCCTAAGTTGAACTTAACTCTAAGTTGGACTTAACTATTATGGAAAGCCATTTGTAGCCTTAGAATAAACTATATATTCAAAACCAAGAATGCAAGTATTTTAGACTGTCATAAATTGTACATCAAAAACATGGAATCTCCTTGATAATAGAAAATAGTATGATTTAAATCAACATTTTATGCCTTTGAAAAATGACTTTTAAAATAATTTTTAAAAAGAAACTAATGGCTCTCCATACTTTTTAAGTCCAACTTAGAGATAAGTTCAACTTAGGATCTAGGTGAAACACCCCCCCCCCCCCCCCCAGGACTGTAAACAAGGGGTTAGGGTACAAAAAAGGTTCAGTTATCCCCATAGACTTTGTACATCGCCCAACCGGTTCCAGTACCCTTTTTTCGCTTTTTTTTTATCAAGATGTAGAATTCATAGAAGGGCAAGTAAACATTTCTCAAATATCATTTTTTTTAAAACCTCCTTAATTTCTCAGGTAATGTCATTCAAAAAACCTTAACATGAAAAAAATGAACATAATAAATGAAGAAATTATACCGCACGCAACTGAATATTGAAAATTAAATTTTGTTATTCAAGTATGTATTAATATTCAGCCAGCATAATTTCTCAACAAGAAATCTCCATTTTTATAATAATAATAATAATAATACTGTATAAAGCAGTTTTCTGAGCCATTTTTATGAAGCAAGACACATAAGAGTTAGGGCAAGATATATATTGGTAGTAGATTTTGTAGATATTAGTAGATGCATTTGTCCAGAAATGTGTCATGTGATATTCTAAGATGTAATGTACATGTATGTCAACTCATTGAGTGCAGTGCCAAAAATAACTCGGACTAACGGGTCTACGGGGAATGCAAGATAATCTCAAACCATTCTCTCTTTTTGTCACTTTACTCTAGTCTTTCCCCTCAACTGAACCAAATAACAAATGGCGAATGATTCATATATATATATATATATGTTTACTCCCTCATTAGCATTCAGGACATCTTCCGCGAAGACGCATGCATAACCCATTTGTGGCCGCATCTACGTCATCAAAAAATGGGAAATGATAAATCTAGCTGGACGATCTCTCAGAAAATACCCTCTCTTTTGTTTTTACAACCCATTCACCTCGCTCAAGGATACACAAAAGGGGAAAAGTTCAGATGGATAAATTCATGCGTACAGTAGTATCAATATGATTGATGATAGTAAAATAATAATTGAATTTTATTGAATTTGACCCTGGGTTTTTATTCGATTACACGTCTCATACCAGCAAAAGGCCAAATTGTTCGTGTTCACATTCAATGGTCCATACAAACTTACAGAACAACTAATGATAATGACGCAATGTGCGCTATATAAATAGCCACCATTATTATTATTATTATTATTATTATTATAATGCATTTGATTATAATGCATTTGTATTGCACCATCAATTTTGTTTCAAACCAAAGAAGATTTTCTTTACAATAAGATCAAATTGCTTATTAACCATCAACACATAATAGAAAAATAAAAATTGTATTTTAAGGTTTATTGATTGATTTATTTTTGTAGCAATGTAGGCAATCATTCTTTGTAGTTTACATTTCATTTCTAGAACATATACAAAATTAGGTAAAAATTATATTGAGTATGTAAACTAAATCTGCACAGGTCTTATCTAATGATGATATGAACTGAGTGAACATGTTATTTCTATTTTTTTTTCTAATGAATAATATCATCATCATCGTCATCATTCATAATTATCATCATCATTATCATCGCCTTCACCGTCATCTTCTTCATCAACATAATGGGAATATCTCCCCACCCCCCCCCCCCCCCCCCCCCCACCCCCAACAAACACAGCCCAAGGCGTTCGCAAACTCTAAGAGATTATGTACATGTTAAGGATTGTCATACAGTATGTGGGGATGCTACACAGCGGGTCGCCATTTTGTACTAGGCTAGTGTTGTATATATGCGCACTGCATTTACTACTGGGCCAGTGTGTGTATATATATATATATCGTACCATGCCCAAGGCGTTCGAAAGATGGCACCTCGCGTCTGATTAATTTACAGACCCAAACTACCCTTAATGTAGAGTACCTGTAATTTGCAAAGTGCACCTCTTCATTCAACCACTCAACAATTTTGAGAACTTTGTATCTTATTGTGAGTGACCCTCTGGCTAAATTTGGCTTCTTTTCCATTTCTACCAATCAAAGCATCATGGTGAAATTGCAAATTTATTCACAACTAATGGTGTAATAACCTTTCAAAAACCCTTCACACATACAAATACATTTTTTGTTAATGTGTCCTTGTATTTTGTTTCCTGCCACTTAATAATAAACCAACACATCTATTTACCAGTAACTAATTGAACTCTGCCTTAGGGGGGGTCCCACGCATACGTTTTCATGTTGGTGTTAAAGTAGATGCATTCATTATAACTCACTTGAAAAGTATATTTCACCTCTTCCATTTGGTTTCCCAAGTGGTGATTGCTTTTACAAGGAAAACTCAAGTGTTATGAGTTGACCATCATCAGCACCTGTTATTCATTGATGGTGTCACATAGATGAGGCACTATTTAATTTAATTTAATTTAATTTAATTTTCCTTAAGCCGCTGTGAGCCACTGATTGGCCGATGAGGATATCATTTATGGTGCTTTAATGCCCGTATTTGAGTTTGATGTATGTCTCGCCTTATTGGCTATTGCTCACAATAGCACCTTATATAAAAAAAATTAAACAAATTAAAAAAACTACTCGAGTTTGGTAATGATACTTATAATAGGTTTGATTTATATAGCGCCAAACATGATACAATATCATCGCTAAGCACTTTACACTAAATTATTAACCTGGGGCCCGTTCCATGAAAGGGTCTTAGTTAAGACTGTCTTTATCAACTGTCACGTCTTTGCTATTATACTTCCAACGTTGTCCTTTGTGATCGGAACAAACGCCATCTGTATGTCCGTAGATCAGTCACAGTCACATTGACATGAAACGGGCCCCTGGTCATAGGATACAATGCCAGCCCCCAAACATTGTGTGCACCATCTCCACTCCATAAATTCCTGACCTGGTTTTATTGGGACCAGTCCTTAATGGGTTAAAACGTTTTTTTTTGTTTTTCATTTGATAAGAACTATCAAAGTTTGTATTAAAGTATATGTGCTGGTATATTGCAATAGTAATGGTCACAACTAAAGTTACCCTCAAAATTAATTAATGAGACTAAACTTTTAATTACAGGAACAGGGTTACCATGTAATCATAAAAGTTTATGGTCACAACTATTAAAGTTACCCTCACAATTAATTAATAAGATGAAAAATATCATTATAAGAACAGGGTAACAATTGTACACGTAACTACAAGGACATACAGTTCAGTTTATTTCACATCTCTTTAAAAAATACAACGGAATATATATTATACGTGTGGTTTGCGGTTGCACCATGTGAGATGGGTGGATTAGTGAGTCCTGAAAAGGACTATGGTAGTCCTAGAAAGGACTGTCGTTAGTCCTAGAAAGGACTGTTGGTGTAGTCCTGAAAAGGACTGTTGGTATTCTTTTTAGGAGAGTTCTAAAAAGAACTATTGGTAGTCCTAGAAAGGACTGTTGGTAGTTCTAAAGAGAACTGTTGGTAGTCCTAGAAAGGACTGTTGGGATAGTCCTGAAAAGGACTGTTGGTATTCTTTCTAGTAGAGTCCTAAAAAGGACAGTTGGTAGTCCTAGAAAGGACTGTTGGTAGTCCTAGAAAGGACTGTTGGTTTGTGAGGAGAGGGTGGATGGTAGGAGAGGGCTCGACGTTTCGAATAGGTTGACTATCCGTCGTCAGGAGTGATATATATTAATTGGAAACAAAACAAAAACAATATTCAAGAGCATAACAAACATGACATCTAAAATATACACACATCAATACAAGAACATGAGAAATATAGTACGAAGAAGAGTAGTGAATGTGAGGGAAAGGCAAAGGCCATTGGCCTGTTAAGGCCCTTCCCTTTTTTAACTACAACCTATTGAAATGAATATAATAATGAATATCAAAATATACATTACTTGGGACAAAAAACACATAACACATAAAAACACATACAAACAGGCGTGTAAATACATACAAGCAGTGAACAAAATCAACATGGGCTAGGGAAAAATTAGCTCCCAAACTGCCCCAAAAAGCCCCATAAATGCTTAAAAAGAGCCCCCAAAATGCCAAAAAGAGCCCCCCGGAAATGCCAAAAAGAGCCCCTAATAAATTTGAATAAAGTTCAATGCAAAACAAAAATTTAGAGTACTATTCTCATGTAGGCAAACTTGAAAAGTAGCCCCAAAAAGAAAAGTTCATTTTCCCCCCTGCATTCTGCAGTATTTTTGCACTCTCTGCACATCTGCTAACTGTGCGCAAATTGTACACCAGTAACAAAGTATCTATCTGTACACTAAAAGGACCAACTGTATACAGTCGTAGGGGAACGTACATTTATTTGCATAAGTATCAATATCACTTCGAACCCACATAATTCAAGCAAACTAGAAAAGTTACCCCCGAAAAAGAAATTTTTTTTTTCCCCCACTGCATACATGTATTTTTTCACTCTCTGCACATCTGCTAACTGTGTGCAAATAAGTATCAATATCACATTGTGCTAAAAATACTTTTCAGTACAGGGGAAAGTGAATTTATTTGCAATAATAATCACTGAAACCAAAAAAATTATGGCTAAAAATACTGTTCAATAGAGGGGAAGGTCCATTCATTTGCAATATTTATCAAATTATTATACTCAAACCGACACAATTATGGCTAAAAATACTGGGAAATGTGAAATTATTTGCAATAATATTCACTGTTATGTATACTTGAACCCACACAATTATGGCTAAAACTACTGTTCAGGGGAAGGTGAAATTATTTGCAATAGTATTCACTGTTATATACTCGAACCCACATAATTTGGGCTAAAAATACTTCTCAGTACAGGGGAAGGGGATTTTGTTTGCAATATTTATCAACAAAATATTATACACAAACCCATAGAATTATGGCTAAAAATACTGTACAGCGGAAGGTGAATTTATTTGAAATATTAATCAACATATATACTCAAACCAACATAATTATGGCTTAAAATACTTTGCAGGGGAAGGCGAATTTATTTGCAATAATAATCGCCATTATATATACTCGAACCCACACAATTATGGTTAAAACTACTGTTCCGGGGAAGGTGAATACATTTGAAATATTAATCAACATTATATACTCGAAACCACACAATTTGGGATAAAAATACTTTTCAGTACAGGGGAGGGATGAATTTATTTGCAATAACCACTATTATACTCGAACCCACATAATTATGGCTAAAAATACTTTGTTTAGTCTTAAATCCTGACCACATTGTCAATCTTGAAAGTGGCTGGGTGAAAACCTCAAAAACCAACCGATCAATCTTGAATGATGCTGAATGGGGGGTGAATTTAAAACCCATTCAGTCCTAATATGCTCAAACTTGCATCTAAGTTAACTACCAAACAGTGCACGTTTCAATAGGAATTTGTAGCTAATTAATGTATATCACAATGTCACTGATGGGGTTAAGAAACAGAAGAAGCTGAATTTATGACTTTCGTTCTTTGCAACTGAATAATAAATAAATCAATTCAACTTGATCAGGAGGTCTACATAGAGATTACACATTGCATTCATGAAGTGAATTTTAAACAAAATCATTTCTTCATTCCCTTTTTCCCCGTCATTTTGTGTTGTTGCTACATGTAGATCTCATGGTTGGTTATTCCAGTATTGATACTTCACATAATATGCTCATCATGAATATCATCACCATTAACTTTGAAATTGCCGTAATAAATGACATTTAAGGGAAAGTTTGCCTCTCTTTAAAAAAAAAAGGTTTATTCACTGGACATGGAACTCCGCCAAATCAATAAACCTTGCTGGGAAAAGTCAGTCATTATTTCAATAAATGTGGTATACTTTTAACATTTCAAATTACATGAGCACATTTGCAAGAACATTTCTACCAGTCTGTATTCGTAATTCAAATTTGTTTGTATCTCTCATAATATGTCATTCACACAAGACAATTAAAAAGGTCCTGTGATTGTCACTATTTGTGGAACAATGTATTCCAGTTTAAAATTCAAGGAGTTACTATCGCCCCGTGCACTTAAATCCTAAAATTCCTCAGCCTAAATTTAGATAAGGTTACATAAATGGTTTATGATTACAAGAAAACATCACGCAACTGTCATGAAACAAATGCATTATCTGTTTCAGTTGGAAGTTATGGAAGGAACCATCAATTGTTACGACGATGACAAGGTCGACTTCAACCAGCATTTATAATCTAACACTTTTCAAGCATAACATCATATAATTCCTCATTCTAAATTCAGATAAGGTGACATAAATGATCTATGATTACAAGACAACGTCACGCAACTGTCATTAAACGAATGTGGTATTTTTGTTTTCAGTTTAAAGTTTGGGGAGCAACTATCAATTGTTACGACGATGACAAGGCTTCGACCAGCATTTACAATCTTTTACAACACTTTTCAAGCATAACATTATATAATTCCTCATTCTAAATTCAGATAAGGTGACATATATATGATTAATGATTACAAGACAACGTCGCGCAACTGTCTTTAAATGAATGTGTTATTTTTTTAAGTTTAAAGTTATGGAAGTATCAATTATTATGACGATGACAAGGCTTGCATGACCGGCATTTATAGTCTAACACTTTTCAAGCATAACATTATATAATTCCTCACTCTAAATTTTGATAAGGTGACATAAATGATTTATGATAACAAGACAACGTCACGCAACTGTCATTAAATGAATGTGGTGGTTTTTCAGTTTGAAGTTACAGAAGTAAAGTTCTATCAATTGATATAATGACGGACAAGGCTTCGACCAGCATTTACTGGAACATTTACAACATTTATCTACATGCAAACAAAAATGGCGCATACATTATTTATCAGCTTTGCAGCAAAAATCTGTTTGTGCAATATGTGGGGAAAACGTGATATAAAGGATGAAAAGGATTAAAAGTCCAGCAGCCTAGACTAGGCATTGACCATTGACCATGGGGCAGTGTGAAAACCAAATTGGCTGTCCTCTTTCGTATGAATGCTTTCATAATTCGGATTTAGATAGAGTTTTACTTTAATATTCTCCAGAGATTCTCCAAAGGTTGACCTGATTCAAATGATAAATTATTGGTGGTAGGAGGGAGGGAGGGGAATGGAAGTTTAGAGATAGATCAGGGATCAACACTAGCACTTGCCCGCTTGCCCTGGGCAAGTAAGAATTTATGTTGGGCAAGTAAAACTTCATAAATGGTCTGTTTGCTTGCCCGATTTGGGCAACTTAAATTTCTCTTTGACTGCGCGAGTAGAATGCAATGCCTTACATGAAAATTTCTTCTAGAAATATGCGGGCAAGTAAAATTTTCTGTTTGGGCTAGTAAAATTTGAAAATGTATTATTTCACTTGCCCGAATGGGGAAGTATTAAAAAAAAGTTAGTGTGGAGGCTTGGATAGATGCAGGTTTTTCCATCCCATAACCTTATGGGGCAGAAATAAAAAATGGTCGGGAAAATATGTTGTTGTTGTTGTTTTTGTCTTTATTGGGCTCTAAACACACACACAAAAAGAAAGTGTCCCCCCCCCCCCCTAATCAAAATAGCGTAACTTTTTAACAAATAGGGTTTTAGCAACACAACTGGACAGGATTGTTTCTACACTTATTGGCTAACGTCTCCGTCAAAATGAACTTGATCCGCCATGCCATGCATGAATGAGCACACATTACTTTGGCATTATAGGTCTAAAACCCATAAGCTGTACTAGCACTCTCTTGAAAGATACTAGTTTGTTTGCTTGTTGTTGTTGCTTTTTTTTTCCTTTTTTTGAGATGAGAGATGGGAATAGGTGGGGGCTGGTTAGCGGTCAAGGGGCTCTAGGGGTAATGTTAGGGTCTATATGGTAGAATATATTCTAGCTAGGAAGAATGATCAAGAGATATGACAGAATGTACTCGAGCATACTACTTCATCCCCATCAGTTTATACGATAGCTGATATACATCTCAGTGACAGATCTACAACTTACGAGGAGAGATGGCAAAAAGGCAGGAGTGGATAGTGGTCAAGGGGCTCTAGGGGTAGTGCTGGGGTTTAATGGTAGGATATAAATACTACTGTAGATCTAAGGGGAAGGGTGATCAAAGTGATACTGTTATACCGCTTTCAAGCTGCACTACTTTTCATCGGATGCGTACGGACGCATCCGATGAAACGGGCACTATGAATGTTACAGAGGAGAAATAGCCGATAGAATAGCCGATGAAAAGAAGAGAAATAGGTGATTCAATTCTCCTGCTCAACAGCAGGAGAAATTCTCTTTCTATCGGTGTCACTCCGATGAAACGGGCACTATGAATTGGTTTGGGGGGAAAAACGGGAGAAAATGCCGATGAAAATGGTCAAAGGTCGTTATCTTGTGCGCGCCAATTCACGTAATCAGCTAGCAAGCGATTGCGCAATAATTCTTCACTTCCAGCCGGTGCTTGCACATGGCGTTGAATTCCCTTGCAGTATGAATGTTACAGAGGGGAAGCAGCGATTTCACCGTTGTTTACTAAAGGGAAATTCTATCGGTATTTTCATCGGTGAAGTGCAGCTTGAAAGCGGTATAAGATGTACTCGGGCATAATTCATCATCCCCTTCAGCTATGAAAGCTGACATACCTCCTTATATGACAGATCTTCAGGGTATAAAGAGAGATCGCAATAAGGTAGAGATCGCAAAAACCCACACCAGGTTTGCATTATAATTTTGTAAAAAGTAGTAAAGAAATTGGCAACAATAGTCTTTCTAGACTGATTGCCATTAAATTTTTAAATAATAATAAATAGTAGGGGTGGTTACGGTCAAGGGGTGGTTAGCGGTCAAAGGGCTGTAGGGATAGTATCATTGGGGCTCAATGGTCCTCCCACCTCTCTGACGGTAGGATAGAATGTACATAACTGTACATAACAGAGGGAGGTCGCTCAACGGATACTGTATAATGTACTTTGGCATAATACATCATCCCCATCAGCATGATGATAGATCTTCAATGTATAACGAGAGATCGCAATATGGTGGGAATGGTTAGCCATCAGGGGGTAGTTACTTAGTGGTCAAGGGGCTCTAGAAGTAGTGCTGGGGTTTATGGTAGGATATTTTCTATTTAAGATCCAAGATGAAGGATGATCCAGAGATACTACAGAATGTATTCGGGCATAATACATCATCCCCATCAGCTGTAATAGCTGATTTATATACAGCCCAATGACAGATATAGGCTCTTATTCAATTAGTCCTCGACCGTAAAAAATCCACAAGGGTCAACTTGTCAAGTGGGGAAGAGTATATACATTATATATTTATAGTAGTTCATATTATTATTGTTATAACTGGGAATACACAACATGCTGTCTAAATCGCATCCACATTTGTTCTCTTGGGGAAATGGGAGAACAAAATATGGAAATTTATGCATAAACTGAGTAAAGAATACAAGGTACATGTATGTGGACGTAGAGTGGCAAAATACAAGGACAAAAATATATTTTGGCTGCTATAAATACATAAAAGTGAGTACCTGTTGAAAATGCAATTAATTGTTTTGTTTTTTTCAAAAGATTAAAATGTGATGTGTTTTTTTCCCTCTGTACTTGAGGCCGTTTTTTAATCTATATTTGGTACCATCAGGCCCTGAATTTGTTATAACTGGTGTCTTGTAATCCGGAGGTCTCGTTTTTGAATCCCGGGGAAACACAATTTTCTTTGTTCATTTTTCATTTATATTATATATTTCTGGTCAGTTTCTCTCTCTCTCTTTGAACAAAAAATATTGGAACACCTTTGGAAAATGTGAAAATATTAACACTAGAACATGAACTGAATCCTGCAACAGCTGCCTAAACTAAAGAGCTCCACCCATTTATACAGAGTATGTTAGAAGTAACACCCTGCCTCTATAATAATTAAGCTGTGTATGTTTTATAATGGTTTTATTAAAGACAATTTGAAAATCAGCAGCAAGGGTTAGGATTAGGTTCACCCAGTAGGTGTGCATACACAGTACTGCTACCATCTGCAATTGTTTGCAGCTTTGAAATGACGGTGGCGGAACCATGTGCTATTCAATGACGACAAACCCAGAGAGAGATTCTCAATGGGCTCTTTAAGAAGGACAAAATAAAGTTCTTTTAAATATAATAATTTCACAAGTATGCAAGTACTTGGATGGGAATGATCATCATTTAGAAGTCCTTAATAAGTGTACTTTCACATGGATTCAATACCAAGCAGAAGACTGCTCCAAAAAGACTAATTTTCAGAAAGAACCAATACTCGAGTTTATCTTTAATCCTATACTTCTTGATGCAGATGTTTAAGGTACGTGTGAATGGCAATGTGTTGATAGATACACATGCTGTGTTCTATAATTCCACGTTATCAAGGGGCTTTTTAACAACTTTAATATAATTTTATGTACATGATACATGATATGCCAGCATCTAACGATGAATTGTTTATCTCATTGTTTATCTAGCGCCGGTGCCATCTGCCACTCTTTCCACATTAGTTGTACATGAATTGACACATTTATTAATCAATATCGGTGGCAAAGGCGCAAAAATCTGTTTGCGCTGTTGCTGTTTTGGTTGTAACTAGAGGCAGAGCCAGCATAAAATTGGGGGCTGCGTACCTCCCCCCCCCCCCCCCCCCCCCCTCCTGTTGCAAAAATCCTTTTTGCGTGGTTGCTGCTTTTGGTAATAACTATAGGCGGAGCCAGCATAAAGTGGGGGCTGCGTACCCCCCCCCCCCTTCCCCCAGCACGGCCATTGTGATCCTGTTAAATACCCCAATAACAACTTTTAATAACAACTCATACTTCACGTTCATTATACTTCTTTTTCCCCCTTTTTTTTTGTTACTATGTCTGAATACATGTTTTTCACTATATCTCCTTTTTACACTGTTTATATTTTGTATTTTACATTGATTTTTAATCAGATGTGGAAATAAACTTGAAATTTGAAACCTTATAATTATAATGATAAATTTCATTATATACATATAGATGTACTGTAGCACATAATATGATACACATATCTGGCATATACCATGAACATTACACCCCC